>APFE031371946.1:0-66413 GCA_000404065.3 Pinus taeda | reverse complement strand
TAATTTCCTAAGTCTATTTAATATCTTCATTATCATAAAAACCAACCTATATCCATCTTAACTCAACATCGACCACTCTTAGGGGGATGAAATCTACTTATCCCTCTAAGCACTTGGTAGACCCAGAATTAAGATGGATCTAAGATGATACCATTTCCCCTTTAAAAATAGTCTTTTCTCACATGAATACCATGGTATTACCACAATCAATACCATGGATTTTCATAAACCAGGAACTTAAAAATTACTATTAGTAATTTATAAAGATTAATAAAATTAATAATTGATTTTCATTTTATTTTTTTTTATTTTAACCAGGCTAAAATGTTTATACATTAAATTACAACATCCATTTTTACTCTTGATCGGATCAAATATTTTTTCACTCTATGCTAGTTTGAATATCACGATATTTGATACCTCTCGGGGGTTAGTAGATCTAGAGTAAAGGTGGATCTATTCTGGTTTAATTCCCCCATTTAAATAGGCTACATTCCAAGTGAATACCATGGGTCAATACCATGTGCCATTTTGGTGAATACCATGGGTCAATACCATGTGCCATTTTTATTTTTATTAATACTAATATTAGGGTTAATAATGTTTTTTGCATGGTATTAATAACAATCTAGTCCATGGTATTTGTGCCATAGTATTTTGCCCATAGGTTTCACCTAAATATAACGCATTTTTTGAGTGTTCTTAAATATAAGGTGACTTATGGAGTAAATATAAAAAAATGTTTTATTTGTTTATCATACCTCTCATTTATTTATATTTTTATTAATTTACCATACCTCTTTTACAAATATGGTATTTGGCCCATAGGATTCACTTAAATAAATCTTGAGCCTTCATAAATAGAATGAGGGTTATGGACTAAACATAAAAAGAGGTTTTATTTATTTACCATGCGTCTAGTTTATTTATATTTTTATTTATTTACCATATCTTTTGAGTAAGTATAAAAAGACGTTTTATTTATTTACCATAGCTCCACTTTACTTATATTTTTATTTCTTTACAACCTTGCATGTAAAGTGACTTATGGAGTAATTATAAAAAATGCTTTATTTATTTACCATACCTCTCATTTATTTATATTTTTATTAATTTACCATACCCCTTTTATAAATATGGTATTTGGGCCTTTGGCCCATAGGATTCACTTAAATAAAACCTATTCTTGAAAATGGGTGAATGGAAGGTTGTAACTCCTAATTTCAAGGGCTAAATTTACAATTTTTACCCTCTCCCTTAAAATAAGGTGGGCTATTTGAGGTGATTTGTAAAAATGTACTATGATACAAAATATTCGCCCACTAAAAATTTAAAACCCCTTAATTTCGCCAAAGGGTGAATATTTGCCCCTAAAATCACCCCTAATGGTTGATCTTGTGTGAATTTATTAGATGTGTGGTGCACCAGGTTTCTTAGGCCATTACAAGGAGCCTGCTCTAGGTTAGTTTTATAGATTTACGGAAATTTGTTTATTGAATGTCTAGAATTGTTTCATTTCCAATTCCTTGCTGAATTGCTTTGAGATTTACATTTTAAGTGTTTTTCTACAAGAACACTTCAAGGTTCCATCTTTCATACTTCATCAACTAATAAATGGAAAGCCTTAACATGATTTAGATAATTTGCAGAAACATAGTAGTTTCTAGATTGTATGTTATTCATTGGATTTGTTTCCTTCGGTGGTGTTATTTAGTTTTGAAGGGAGTGTGGAGAATAGAATAGGGAGATCTCAGTTTCTATTGCGATTTGATCATTTACCTTTGAATCTATTTTACATTGTATTTTAGATCTAAAAATCTAACTAGTGCTTGGTTAATTTATTATTTAATAGACTTAGAATAAAATTTTCTTTCAATATTTTAAAGTTTGTTTTGTATTCTCAACTATATGAACTTAGTCTCTAATCATCCATTTCTTGTGCTTGCATCTCTGAGTCTTATGATCTAAGATTCAATAATTAAATATTGGAATTAAAGTGCATATGATTCAACCAACATTTTTGACGTTGTTTTTCGGGAGGTGCTAAAAGGATTAGAGAACTATTTTGTCCACAAGTTTCCTACATGATTTTAGTTACATGGACAACCTAGGGGTGGAGATAAATTGGTAAGATGAGAGGTAAGAACCTGCATGCCAACTTTTGTGGGGTTGCTACAAAGCCTTCTTGTTTCCTTATTTTTCTTTGTGTTATCACTCAAGTTGTTCCCTTTAACTCCTAAGGGAATACGACCGAGGTAACCACAAACCGAGCTTTGGACTACAGATCCTAGCCTACCAGTAGTCAGAGAGGGCTCTCTCTTTGGGATTTAGCTTTGTTTGAAGGATTTTAGGCTAGTTATGGAGTTCTTTGTGTTTTGTTCAACTTTTGGTGGGATGGTTGATTTATTCAAGCTGAGTTGGCATACAGAGTATAAGAGATTCAAACCATTGGGCATGGAGTCATGAGGTAGGGTTGTTGGTGTGTTTTCTTGCTCACAAGGGGACTATGAAGCAGGATAACTATACATGAAACAACATTTAGGCTAAATAAGAATGGAATGAGGGCTAAGGAATAAGAGGCAATTAAGAATCTCTAACTTAACAGAGGGAAGGTGAATGAGCTCTATCTAGGAGCAATCAAGAATTCCTAGATAACTGTCATACATGTGTGAATTAGGGGAAATATGAGCCAAAGGGAATTCACATTTATAGCTAATTCAGAGGAAAACATATAGAAACAACAGAAATTGAGCATAGAGTGCAATAAACAAATTCTAGGCTATTCATTCTTCCTGTTATTTAGACAATGATACGATAATGATTAGACATATATATAATGAAATAGAACGAAGAAACACTTATTGTTCCATATAGCAGCACAAGAATTCCACAGTCACTCTTCAATGATTTGAACACAGCAGACAGTCATTCCACCTACCTTTTCAGCAGTCTTTGATTAAAGAAATTCTCAGATATATAGTGCAAGTCTCTCATGAACTGAATTCATCAACCAACCAACCCCAAATACATTCTATGAGGGGATATATATACAAAAAGGAGATAGAAAATATCTAGGGGATGAGTTATTAACTCATAAATTCTTTCACCAACTCCTAAGGAGCGGTTGGCGAAGAAGTAAATGCCAAAGTAAATACAAAAGTAACATTTGTTCTTTTCTATCAGAAAATGTTGATTTTTTCATTCATTTGAGTCGGCTGAGGTTGTGTCTTCAAAATCCGCGCTTCTATGGCTTGTTGTTCTAGCTCTTTGCTTTGTCATTGATTTCATGCGCTCCACCTGTTCCTTCTTGTGCTTTATCCGGTGCTTACTATTGACCTGTAGTTGACATGGAATTTGAAAATTGCAAAAAGAGCTAAAGACTGATGTGACCTGGGTAGAATGGCCAGCATTGCTTGCCACCAATCTTCAGGAGGAAGCTGATGCCTTTGTATCTTGATGAGTGTCTCATCCACCTCTGCATATTTGTAATAGTTGGGTGGCATCTCAAACAGGTGGTTCACTTCATGCTCCATATAAAATAAGTTTTCCAGCTTATCATAGAGAGTCTGTCCTGTAGGAGGTCCTGCTTGTGCTGAAGAACTTGATGAAGCAGTAAGCTGATTTGTCACATAATTATTGAGCCTAGTTGCATATTGGTCACGTGTCAATAACCTTCCAGAGCTGGTCAATAAGCTGGGCAATTCTCTAGTCTGCAGTGCTGCAAGCTTTATTTCAAAATTATCTACATCCTTTTGGATTTCTCGACATATTGCTTCTAGAGTCTGA
The DNA here is from genome assembly GCA_000404065.3 of Pinus taeda. NCBI lineage: Eukaryota > Viridiplantae > Streptophyta > Pinopsida > Pinales > Pinaceae > Pinus > Pinus taeda. Next base: position 62,627 of record APFE031371946.1, on the reverse strand, counting down.
ATAAGACTTCTTAAAGTCAGCACTTTCTTGGATGTGAATATGGCATATGTTCTGTTCATAATGTGTAATGCTGCCAATTCTTCCCTGGTCTGATGATTTAAGAAGTTGATCATTTTGTTTGCTTGCTCAGGCATGTTTCCCAATTTTGTTTTGGCTCTCTGAGTTTCAAACTGGGCTTTGCCAATTAGCTCCACCTGTTCATACATGGCTTGAATTTACCTCCATTGTCTGGTGATTGACTGATTTATCTTGGCCCACAAAATCTTATTTATTTCCATGAAGGTGTTGTCTAAAGCTAGCTCTTGTTCCAAGGCTTTAATTTTGTCATTCAAGGCCTTGGTTTCCCTAGTTTTTTCAGCTACTGTCATTTTAGACTTCTCATACTTTTCTTCAAGATTGGCCAATTTCTCTTTGGCCTCTTTTATCTCTGTAGTCTAAAGCTCAAGTTCCTTGACAGCTTTCATCATTTCTTCCATGCTCATGCTTGATTCAGATGCTGTTGTAGTTGCTGCTGTTGTTGTTGCTGGGCTTGCTGCTGACTGTGTAGGAGGAACAGGGACATTAGCTAGAATTACTGGAGGTTGGTGGGAGGTTGCCTCTGCCTGCTTGCCCTGGCCTCTTTTTCTAATTCTTCCTCCATCTAGATTACCCTTTGATTCATTTCCATCAGCAAATCTAATGTATCTTCAGTTTCTTTCTCTTGTATTAATTGTGCAGTTTGAGGGTGTTCAGTAGGAGGCTACCTCAATCGCTTTGTCAATGCAGCAATATCATCATCCTTTTTCTTCATGAGGGCCCTCACACCCTTAGGGTCCTTAGGATCATGTCCTAGGTCAATAATAATGTCCTCCAATGTTTTAATTCTATTGTCTTTAGCTGTGGAGGACATTCTTTCCAAATCTAACTGAATGTTAGTGTTCTTCAATGATTCTTTTAACTCATGAGCCAGTGTGGCCCTGTCTGCTAAAGTAGCATAGACCATCTCACCAGTCTGCTTATGTAGCTCAATTTGGTCCATGCGGTGGATGCCTTTTGCCATGACCTGCAAATTTGTCCTGACATAGTCCGCAGCTATCTGTGGCTGCTGAACTTTGGGTTTGAAGTGGCTAAAAATCATTTTCTCTTCCTTGATATCATATGCTGCCATCAGTCTTTCCTGCCTGGCAGGTGTTGCTTTTAGGAAATGGTCATATAGTTGTATTCTTAGTAGCTCATTTTGAGCTTTGATCTCTTTGAAGATGGCTTTGCCACTAGCTGGTCTTTTGCTTTGTTGTGTGGAGGAAGACACCTCCATGGCATGTTGTCTGTCTAGCTCTTGTTGGAAAGAGTTGGTCGGTGTTTGTTTGCTTCCCTCTCTGTTTCTCCTTGGGCTTTCAAGGATTTCTTCACTGATTTCTTCCTCAAATGGAGAATCAACTCTTTGCCTCTTACGTTCGGGCGGCTGTGTAGATCCACTGGCAGGTGTGGGATCCTCTCTGTCACATTTTCTGCCTCTTTCCTCATGGGCAGGAGTCTGTAAAATTGGCATTTGGGTGCCTCTGTTTGCTGTGGAGGAGCCTGTTCTTGGGACTGCTCTTTTGAAGTAGCAGGCAACTCTGTAGTCTCATGTTCTGTATCCATTGGCTCTTTGCCTTTTGTTGTACCTGTTGTTGATGAAGATGGCGCTTGGCCATGTTGTGCAGTTGCAGCAGTTGATGTGCCCTCTCCACTTTGCTGTAGCCACTTGAATGTTACCTACTCACAAGAATCTAAGTCAAGAGTTTTTTCAAGGTCTTTAACATTTTGTTCCATAATTTCCTCCTGAGTGAATTCTTCAACAAAAGTGCCTTGTGCCCATGCATCTTGATTAGCATGATTTTCAATGTGTGGGATTTTGCAGTGTATATAGGGTGTCAATCTATGTTTGACTCTTCTGGCACTAATAAAGCCAAGTGGGTCATAAGGGACCCACTAGAAACTTCTCTTCAACATAAGTTGATCCTTCAGTATTAGCTCAGCATCTTGCCAACCTTCCTTCCTGTTCATGATAAAGGGGCCTAGGCGGTCTCTAAATTTCAGGCGAGCCTTCTTCCTAGTGCTGTGAAAATGAGTCAGATCTGAATTGATAATCTGCCTGTAGTATTCCAAGGCAAATAACCTCATTGGTACATATCTTGGGAGCCTATAAGGACAAAGCTCACAGCCATAAATTCTGATGACAATGTGATCCTGATATAGATACCAATCACCTAATTTGTAGCTCTTAGATAGCTGCAATATCTTCTGCATTTCATAAGATATTCTAGGAGGAGGAGCTTTCATCAAGAGGCAGGAGACTGGCTAAACAAACTGGTCAATAAACTCACAGTAAGAGTATGGAGAATGTTGGACTTGATGGAATACTGATGAACAGAGGACAATAGATCTTCTTTCTCCTTTTGAATCCAATTTCTTGATGGGAAATTGGAAGCTTTCAGATTGATAATATAAGAACAAATGGTAGATGTATGAGGAACATTTGAAGATTCCCTCCCTATTTAGCTTTATGAGCTGGTCATGAATTTTGTTTTCTATGAACTTGGCATAGTTATACTTGATAGAAGGAGGTTGCCCTTGGCTGAATGAAGACAATAGAACCAGCACTGTCTCATCCACATGTTCACTCGTTCTGAAACCTAACACATAGGATATCATATCTACTATTAACTTGCCAACCTCATTGAAATGGTCATATAGGAATGGAGGTGGCTCCTTAGGTTGGCAGTCTGCCTTCATAAACGTCTTAGCAATTCTTTTAATCTTTGGAGCAAGGAAAGAGGAGGCATCATCCAGTAAGTGCTTCATGGAGAAAGGATATAATAGCTGTGTTTTCTTGAAATTTAACATCTGGTTGATGGAGTCAGGAGTGATATAAAAAAGTATTTTCCTAGATGGAGACTTGACAACTCTCTGATTTGGTTTGTAATCTGCAGCACACAGGTGAATAATCTCTGGAAAAACATTGACAGAGGGGAGGAAATAATGTGGTAATTTGGACTCCCATATTCCATACATGTCAGAGTTGCTAAGAAAATTGTTTCCTAGCTGGAAATAGGTATGCAAATGATTCCTGTTCCTAGGTAGGTCTTTAATAAGATAATCATTATCAGCCAGGGCCATTGCTTCAATCTCTTTGTTTGGTGAATTGTTGGGAGGGATATCTAGAGCCGATGGAGTGGCCATTTTGAACTTTTGTGTGCTTGCACTTGGAGTGAAGATTAGTGAGAAAACAGAATAAGGACAATCAATTTTGAGTATTTGCAAAGTAGCTGGAAAATGAGTTTGAACTGAGGCAGTAGTCTTCAATGTCTGTAGCTTATCAAAAGGAGGTCAATTCACAGAATTCGAGTAGGCTTTTCCTCTCTTTGATAATTTCACTGGGTTGATAGACTGTGTGGGTAAGCTACTGAGGAAACAGGGATGATTTCTCAGCTGAATGTGGGATTTTTATAGAGGATTATGGTAACAGGGGGCAATGCACGGCCATATGATGCTTCCGCCAGCAATATGAACCTTTAAACCATATTTTGACTGTGAGATTTGTAAGTGGGCACGGGTTCATAGAGCGTTCTTCAGACAGAGCGTCGATTGGAGAATTTCGGGTAGCATTCAGGTGCTTTAATGTCTTCAGTTCGGTAATTTGCAGAGTTTTATGCAAATGAAATACAGAAAACGGTGAAATAGGGGCAATAGGTGAACTTGGGAAAATACCTAGTTTCAACGGCGCCAAGGGTGGATGAGCTGGTACAATGGCAAGCTATGGAGTCGAATTGCAGGTTGCGGCAGCTTGGTCGGTCGAGTCCGAGCTTTGGGAGCAAAAATGGTCATGAGAGTGAATGAGAGTTTACAAATGGATAGATAGAAATGAAATAAAACGGTCGTTTTGTGTGCTTTTTATGCAAAAATGACATTTGGCGCTTTCATCGAGTGACGTCAGCATGATGTCATCGGTGGGTCCCAGGTACGGATGGGTGTTGTGGCATCTGACAGGACGGTGATGCGGCACCGACACGGTGGTAGGTCGCAGGCAGAAAGGGGATGAGGTGGCGGTTATGTGGAAAAGTATCGGCAAAGCGAAGATGACGTCAGGGGAAGACGTAGCGCCGACGTCACACAGGAGAGGCGGTTTTTGGTTTGTATCACACCGCTTTTGCGCAAAAGTGGTTTTGGAGGAGGGGGCTCCGCCACAGCCGGGAGGGCGACGCGTGGCAAGAGTACGACAGAAAAACCACCCATCTCCCGAACGCTAACCCTCAGCACATTGGGGCAGGAAAAGACCCGCCCACTGTAGATCTTAAGGCGTGCGAGATCTTACGGCTGACGAGACAGGTAAGATGGCGGAAGGTTAGGGACGGGGCCCACATGCTGTTTAATAATTGCTTATTCATGCGGCGGGGGTAAACATTAGAAATGTGGGTTTATGGGGTTAGGATTAAAGGGAAATGGTTGTTAGTTTAACCAGGGTTCAAACTAACTCTAGATTAGAACAAGGAAGGGTTAACAGTAGCCCCAGATGGACTATTATTTCCCCGACTTAAGAAATATGGCTATAGTGCCAAGGGGTAGGGATATTATTATTTTTTGGGATTTTATATAGTTTCTCATAGAATAGGGGGAAGGGAAATGATTTAGGGAGCTAGATAATAGGGTTAGATGTTAATATGGATTGAAAAGGAAATGGATATATACTAAGTTTATAGAATGGAAACTTAAGCATAGGGAAATGAATGGATTGTGTAAAGATTAATTTTACACACGAAATGTGGCTTCTTTTCACTAAGTCAACTCAGATGTCAACTTGTTTTCTTAACCAGAATGGAGTGAAAATGGACTTTCTGGGTAGGTCCCAAGGTCCTTGAGGGGATGTTAGTGAATGATTTCTAAGGGGATGAAGGGGAAGTTAGACATGCTTCCAAACCTTGCCATCAAACAGTGCCTTCGTACTCCTACTTCAAATGGGATGAGCATTCTTTGTTTAGGTCAAAACTGAAGATGATCTCGCTTCTGCAACCCGAGGCTACCTACCCAGCCTAATACACCTAGCATTTTTTGTTACTTCAAGAAGGGTGCACTTAGACTTGCAGATTAAGCAGTTGGGCTCCTTAATTCTCTACCTAGCTAATAATCTGCCAAGTTTAAACAGTTTGCACTGATTTTCTTTCTCTATTTTCTAAAACAAGTAATTTAAACCTAGGGAAGCCAAGATTAAGGTGTTTGGCCCTCCCTTAACTGTGAAATTCTTCAAAAATGGAACTTTTGCAGCATGAAAACGATGAACATTTTTGGCACTTCCACTGTCAATCATGAAAAATGAAACCTATTGGTATAGGAAGCTAACAGTGACTCCACTTGGGGGTGGCCTTTCCTTGTGAAAGGCCAAGAACAGCAGGTCAAACTGTCTTAATCTCTTAGTTGTTGTTGTACTCTGAAATTTTTCTTATTCTCAATGCCTTTGACTGAATTCTTATACGCTGATAAGCAGTATCTTTTTGAGCTGATTTGCAGAGAAATTACAGCTCTACTTGCCTTTTCGGTGCCTATGGTCATATTGAAATCTTCTTGGGCACTTCTTTGGAATTATTTCAAACAACAAAGATCTAAAATGGAGCTTTCTCTGATCTTTCCTTCAAAATTTGCTGCTTTATTCCCTCTTATCGGCCTGCTATAAAAGAAAAAATAAAGTGCTGGAAATATAAAATATTAATGTACAAATAATATACAGAGCTACGTTGTATCTAGACGGGGTCATGATAATGCTTCAACATGCGGCCATTAACAGGGCCTTCCTCAGCTGTGGTGCCATCCAAACTCTTCAGAAAATATGTGTTCTTGCCCTGAACAAAAAAAATAATAAAGGGGCCTCTCCAAAGGAAATCGAACTTTCCATGCTTTCCTTTGTCCTCCCTTCTTGAATCCCATCTTAAGACTTTGCTGCCTATGAAGAAATATTCAGCGTTTGTTCTTTTGTCAAACATTTTCTTGAGCTTCTCTTGTAAAACTTGAGCTCTGTCATACACTTGCTCTCTTCTTTGTTGCAAATGGATGGTCTGGTTTATCCTTCTTCGGATGTCATTGGGCTCAGCCTGAATCTCTTGCAGCAGCTTGATGACAGGGATTCCCAAAGAGGAAGGGAAATTGGCCTCCATTCCATAGACTAACTCATATGGGCTCATCCCAATGGATCTCTTGGTTGTCAATCTATCAGCCCATAGTGCATTTGTGAGCTTTTTGTGCCAATTCTTTTTATTTTCCTCTAAGACTTTCTTGATGATATTGATTAGGCTTTTGTTGGATGACTCAGCTAGGCCATTACCTTGAGGGTAATAGGCTGTGGAGTGACCTAAGGTGATGTGAAATTTATGGCAAAGATTGATCATTCTTTTGGATTTGAAGGCAGCTGCATTGCCTGTGATGATTTTTTCAGGGCAGCCAAATCTAGACAGAATATTGTTTTCAACGAACTGGATAATGGTGGAATCATGGGCTTTCCTACATGGGATGGCTTCAATCCACTTGGTGAAATAGTCTGTGGCTGTTAGAATCCACTTATGCTGGCCTGAGGATGATGGGTGGACTTCTCCAATGAAGTCAAGACCCCATTGTTGAAAAGGTTTCTTGGTTGAAATGGGCTTAAGGGGCAAGGGTAGAAGCTTTCTTTTTCCTTCAAAGATTTGGCATTTTTGGCATGAAACCGCAAACTTTTTGACATCTGCAAACAATGAGGGCCAATAGAAACCAGACCTTAATATCTTATCAGCAGTGGATTTCCAATATAGATGCCCTCCACAGTCCCCTGCATGGAATTCTTTCATAACACTGTCAGTTTCATTTACATTTAAACAATTCAGCAAAATTCCTTCATGATTTTTCCAAAACAGGGCACCATCCAAGACACAAAACTTTGATGCTTTCATTTTTAAAAATCTCTTCTTGGTTCTGGACAACCCTGGGGGAGCACACAGGTATAACAATATAAAACAAATATCAGCATACCATGGGGATTGCAAAAAAGCTTCACTAATCTGTGGAGTCGCCGGCTCCTTTTCATTGTCTAGTTCATTTATATCTAAGGCTTGAAAATTGGTTTCGGACATCATTTTGGTTAAACCTTGTCCCTTTATAAGCTTGGTCGGTTTTATCTCAATGTCATACTCTAGGATATTGGCAATTCATTTTCCTCTTTTGCCTTCTAGCCCCTCTTGAGTTAATATGTCTTTTACAACAGCACTTGGCACATAAGCAATCACATGGGAGTATAAAATGTAAATTTTGAAGTCTTTGATGGCCTTAACAAGGGCATATGCCTTCTTTTCCATGATTTGGTACTTCAAGGGGGCATCCCTAAGGGCTCGGCTGAAAGAAGCAATGGGCTTTTCATTTCCTTGGTCATCCTTTTGTAAGAGGGCAGCGACTATGGAATGTTCAGATGCAAATGAAAAAATGATGAAATCCTTATCAAATTGTGGACTTGTGAGGACTGGTTCTTGTGTTAATGCAGTTTTTATGCCCTCAAAGGCTTGCTTGGCTTCTAAAGTCCATTTTACCTTGGAATCTTTCTTGAGCATATTTCTTAGCAACCTTATTAGTTCAGCCAAGTTTGGGGTAAATCTCCTTAGGAAATTGATCTTTCCCAAGAAAGCTTGCAATTCTTTGATGTTTCTTGGATAAAGGATTTGTAGAATGGCTTGAATCCTTTCAGGATCAATTCTAATCCCATCTTTAGAAATGATATGGCCAAGAAGTTTGCCTTATTCTAGACCAAACAGGGATTTCTTAGTGTTTAAATATATGCCATATTTTCTACAAGTTAGGAATATTTGCCTTAGGTGCTTTAGGTGCTCTTGATTGGATTTTGAGAAAGGGGTAAGGTCATCAAGGTAAACAACTAAGAAATCATGGATTTCCTTAGCAAAATCAATGTCCATGGCCCTTTGAAAGGTTGCACCTGCATTTTTGAGTCCAAAAGGCATTTTAACATATTTGAAGGTTCCCCAGGGTGTTGTAAAGGCTGTCTTGTCTTGGTCATCCAGGTCAACTAATATCTGATTGAAACCTGAGAATCCATCTAGGAAAGAGATTCTAGATTACCCCACTACTCCTTGTAGGATATGGTCCATTTTGGGCAAAGGATAGTGGTCCTTTAGAGAGACTTGGTTTAAGTTTCTTAGATCTACACACAGTCTGATCTCACCTAATTTTTTCCTTGTGGGAACCAGATTGGATACCCATTCAGAAAATCTGATGGGTGCTATGATACCTACTTCAAACATTTTCTTCACTTCCTTTTCAATGAGGGGAAGAAGCATAGGGTTAATTCTTCTAAGTTTCTACTTAAATGGTTTTTGGTTTGGTTTTAAGGGAATAGTATGTTGAATAACTGAGGTGTCATAGGATTTTAAGTCCTCATAACTCCAAGCAAATACATCTTGGAACTTTTTGAACAAATCCACATACTTTGTTTTTTGATAAGGTGGCAGATTTTTGGACAGTTTAATGACTTTGGGCTTCTCTGCTGTCCCAATATTGCAGTCTTCAATTACAGCATTTAAGGGTTGAATTTTTGGCTTTTTGTGAATGTCATTTGCATCAAACATGTCTTCTAATGGAGTTAGGCCAGCAGGCAAAAAGTTGTCTTTTAAATCAATGATTTCGGCCTCTATTTTGGCTATTTCCTCCAAATGCATTTGTTTTAGCTCTTCTATGTTTTTCTGGTCAAAGATAGTTGGGCACAATATCTGTTTTGCTGCTTCAGCTATTGGAGTTTGCTGACTTTGGCTTACTGTTTGTTGCTGTTGGTCATCAATGACATCATCATCTATATTTATGCCTGAAAACTCCTGCTGTAAGGTGAGGAAATTATTAATTTTTACATCATTTTCAAACACTTGCCAGTCTTTGATATTGTCAGGGACAGCCGGCCTGTGCTTTATCTCAGCAGTGAAATGGTGATTGGGTTCAAAAGGCAACTTGCAGGTGCTAGCAAAGGTAGCTAGGTTGTGCGCATGTATGTTATGGTTTCTGGAAATCTTAGCAAGCTGGAATTCGGTGAAGGAATTGAGTATGTCTATGGCAGCAGACCTATAAGCTCTTAACCTATTATCATTGGTGAAAAATTTACCTTTCACCTGTTGTATGATCAGGTCAGAGTTTCCTAAAATTGAGACTCTTGTGGCTCCCAGGGATTTGATCAGTTTGAGGCCTAAGAGGAGGGCTTCGTATTCTGCCATATTGTTGGTACATTTGAAATTCAGTCTATAAGCATGACCCTGTGCGTGGTTGTTATGTGTATTGTGAATCCAAACTCCTGCCCCTGCTCCTAACTTATTAACTGAACCATCAAACTCTAAATACCATATGATTTCTTGCTTGTGGCCAATATCAAGAGTTTCAGTCATTTTAGGATTGGGCGGACCTAAGTTTTGTTTTTGAGGAATTTATTCTTGTATACTAGTTGTACTATTTGTTTTGACACTTTCATGAGTATGGGCAACCAATTGTTCATTCATGCTTATCTCCTGTTCTAAATCCAAAGGCTTATTATTAGTTGGAGGAGATCTTTCATCATTAAACAAAATAAAAGAGTCCATATCGGAATGGATTGAGTAAATGGGGAAGTTTTGAGGCTTTTAATCACTACTCACCACATATTTCATCAAAGTTTCTCTGTACAGCCTCTCTGGTTGCCCAAAGACTGAAATAGTGGCATAGGACATGTCTAATTGCAAAGATCCCTGGAGTTTGGCCCCCCAAGATCTTGATAACAACATGCCATACTTTGGTGGAATGTCAGCTACCACGACACCCATCAAGATTGTTTTGTTTGGGTACTGGACTAGAGAGACACACAAATCTTTGATCAGGCCTAAACACTTGACCTGATTGGAGTCAAATGAGAATAAGTCTTTATATGGTCTTGTGATATCCAGGTTTAGTTTCTCCATTACGGATTTGGGCATCAGTTTGTGTGAAGCTCATGAATCAAACATTGCATTGTGTAAGACTTTATCATGGATATGTAGACTGACATAAAAGGGTAGAACCCCTCCATTTACTGTTTTTCCATCGACTTTTGGACCAAAAAGTAACTCAAGTGTATCATCTAAGACATTAACATCGTCCCTATTCTCTTGTATTTACAGTGACCTTTTGATTTGTTGTTTGTATACATCATGTTTAGCAAGCTCAGAGAGAGGGATAGATATCTTTAACTTGGCTATTTCGACCTCTAAATCGAACGGTTTTCTGATTGGGTTTTAGTATTGTAACTAGCAAATTTTCCTTTTTCAACTGTGTTTTCAGCAATTTTCTCTTGATTATCAGTGTTGTCCTGGAGTATTTCTGTTTTGGAAGCGTTTTGAGGGGTGTTGTTTGAATTCTCTTTTATGGAAGAGGATGATACTAATGGATGTTTGTATGAGGGGCGGATCTATGTTATATCCTCTACTGCCACTTCCTTTGGGTTTTGGCCTTTTCCATCAGTAGGTTCTATTAAGGTCGCTTTTTCTTTAATTTTCTTTGGCTGTTTAGTATCCTTTCTTTTGACAGGTTCTGGCACCTCTATGGTCCTACTTCTCAACTTGTATTGCTTGTGAACTTCATATACAGCTGCATCATAACCTTCTCTGAAGTCATATTACTCGCCAGATTTGGTTTAAAATTGTTTAAATTCTTGGGCTTCTTGGTCATCTTGAGTTAGAAAGACCTGTTGTTCACTACCCAGACCCATTAAGTTAATGTGAGGATCCTCTGTCGGTTCACTTGAGGTTGAGGTATCCGCATAATTTTCTTGAAATGGAGGTCTGATATTCTGATCAGGACTAGCCCTTCCAGCATTTTGCTTCAGATTTTTCCTAAAATTAGGATTCCTGGCTGTATTTCTTGTTTTCCCTTCCCAGGATGATTTTCTTTCAATGGTCTCTACCCGGTCTCCCAATCTGTCCATACCTTTGATGATTGCATCTAATTTTTGCTCAAATGCTGAAGGTTCTTCTTTGAATGTTGTTCTTCCTTCTATTCTCGCTCGATTTCGTTTGGCAATAAAGTTTGCTTCCACACTAACAACAATATTCTGCATGTCTGCTAGGTTTAATGGGGCTCTTTCCCTCAATTGATATGCCATGTTTGATTCAAATCCATAAGGGAATTTGATTAGGGCCAAGTCAGGTGAGGGTCTAAGGTTTTGTGGTATGGCATTGTATGTACTGTTAAATCTAGCACAATAATCTTGAACAATCTCTTGTGGACCCCTTTTTAAATGCTCGACAAAAGGAGAGCAAGGAAGGAACTACTTGTCCGCATCGGGCAAGGAAGGATGGGTATCCTGCTAAAGGGTTGTCCATGGAACTCCTTCTACTATTGTCATACTCAGTTAATATATGTAAAGGGTCTTTCTTCTTTTCCCATCTGTTTAAGAAGACTTGATACAGGGCCTCGGAATCAGCTATAGAATTTGCAGTAAGAGACCTAAACCAGGTCCTTACATCACCAGTTAGATTTTGAACAAAGATCTTCATCATTACTCCCTCATCATCAATTTCATAGTTTTCAAAATAGTCCTGCATCTTCTTGGTGTGCATTTGGGCTGTATAGGAACTAGCACCATCAAAATAAGTAATCTTACTTTGATAATCCTGAGGCATAGCCCCTGGATTTGCAGGTAATTGTAAGTGAGCATATCTATTGGCCATATTTGCAGGAACAAGTGGGACAGCAAGAAGAAATGGAACAGCTGGAACAACAGAAACAACAGTGGTACTGGAAGTAGTATGCGCTGTAAATGGGGGAGTGGAAGAGGTGCTTGGAGAGATGGATGATGAACTAGGGGAAATAGGGTTTGAAAGAAATAAAACTTTGACAGGGGTTGGAACACAGCTGGGCTGAATTGTTTCAGGACTAGAATCAGCGAAGTGTTCTTGTTGCTCTTGTTTCCTAACGATCTTAGGAATTAGATTGGGATTTTCAAAAGCAGCTGGAGGATTTGGGTCAGGATTTGACCTTGTGTAACAGGTCTTTTTCTTTGGAGCCAGCTTTTGAACCTCTTTTTTTGTGTTTTCTAGGAACAACTGTGGTTTTTAGAAAGAGACTAATCAAATTTTGGAACAGTTGTTTAGACCTTAAGACTGGATAAAGATTAACTGAAGCAGCGTTTATATACTCCTGCAAACGCAAAGCAAAAGCAGTTTCCAAGGCTTCCTCGCTGTCATTCAGATTTTATCTTCAGTATTAAGGAGTAGACAGTAGTTGGAAAATTAGTTCAGTCCCCAGTGGAGTCTCCATTATGTTATCACTCAGGTTTTTCCCTTTGACTCCTAAGGCAATACAGCCGAGGTAACCACAAACCGAGCTTTGGACTGCAGGTCGTAGCCTACTAGTAGTCAGAGAGGGCTCTCTCTTTGGGATTTAGCTTTGTTTGAAGGATTTTAGGCTAATTATGGAGTTCTTTGTGTTTTTTTCAAGTTTTGGTGGGTTGGTTGATTTATTCAAGCTGAGTTGGCATACAGAGTATAAGAGATTCAAACCATTGGGCATGGAGTCATGAAGTAGGGCTGCTGGTGTGTTTTCTTGGTCACAAGGGGACTATGAAGCAGGATAACTATACATGAAACAACATTTAGGCTAAATAAGAATGGAATGAGGGCTAAGGAATGAGAGGCAATTAAGAATCTCTCTTTCAACTTAACAGAGGGAAGGTGAATGAGCTCTATCTAGGAGCAATCAAGAATTCCTAGATAACTGTCATATATGTGTGAATTAGGGGAAATATGAGCCAAGAGGAATTCACATTTATAGCTAATTCAGAGGAAAACATATAGAAAGAACAGAAATTGAGCATAGAGTACAATTAAACAAATTCTAGGCTATTCATTCTTCCTGTTATTTAGACAATGATACGATAACGGTTAAACATATATATAATGAAATAGAACAAAGAAACACTTATTGTTCCATATAGTAGCACAAGAATTCCATAGTCACTCTTCAACCATTTGAACACAGCAGACAGTCATTCCTCCAATCTTTTCAGCAGTCTTTGATTAAAGAGATTCTCAGATATATAGTGTGAGTCTCTCATGAACTGAATTCATCAACCAACCAACCCCAAATACATTCTACGAGGAGATATATATACAAAAAGGAGATACAAAATATCTAGGGGATGAGTTGTTAACTCATAAATTCTTCCACCAACTCCTAAGGAGCGGTTGGTAAAGAAGTAAATGTCAGAGTAAATACAAAAGTAACAGCTGTTCTTTTCTGTCAGAAAATGTTGATTTTTTCGTTCAATTGAGTCGGCTGAGGCTCTGTCTTCAAAATCCACGCTTCTATGGCTTATTGTTCTAGCTCTTTGCTTTCTCATTGATTTGACGCACTCTGCCTGTTCCTTCTTACGCTTTATCCAGTGCTTACTATTGACCTGTAGCTGACATGGAATTTGAAAATTGCAAAAAGAGCCAAAGACTGATGTCACCTGGGTAAAATGGCCATCATTGCTTGCCACCAATCTTTAGGACGAAGATGATGCCTTTGTATCTTGATGAGTGTCTCATCCGCCTTTGTATATTTGTAATAGTTGGGTGACATCTCAAACAGGTGGTTCACTTCATGCTCCATATAAAATAAGTTTTACATCTTACCATAGAGAGCCTGTCCTGTAGGAGGTCCTGCTTGTGCTGAAGAACTTGATGAAGCAGTAAACTGATTTGCGATATAATTATTGAGCCTAGTTGCATATTGGTCATGTGTCAATAACCTTCCAGAGCTGGTCAATAAGCTGGGCAATCCTCTAGTCTGCAGTGCTGCAAGCTTTATTTCAAAATTATCTACATCCTTTTGGATTTCCCGACATCTTGCTTCTAGAGTCTGAATAAGACTTCTTAAAGTTAGCACTTTCTTGGCTATCAATATGGCATCTGTTCTGTTCATAATATGTAATGCTGCCAATTCTTCCCTCATCTGATGATTTAAGAAGTTGATCATTTTGTTGGCTTGCTCAGGCATGTTTCCCAATGTTGTTTTGGCTCTCTGAGTTTCAAACCGTGCTTTGCCAATTAGCTCCACCTATTCATACACGGCTTGAATTGACCTCCATTGGCTGGTGATTGACTGATTTATCTTGGCCCACAAAATCTTCTTTATTTCCATCAGGGTGTTGTCTAAAGCTAGCTCTTGTTCCAAGGCTCTAATTTTGTCATTCAAGGCCTTGGTTTCCCCGGTTTTTTCAGCTACTGTCATTTTAGACTTGTCATAATTTTCTTCAAGATTGGCCAATTTCTCTTTGGCCTCTTTTCTCTCTGTAGTCTGAAGCTCAAGTTCCTTGACAGCTTTCATCATTTCTTCCATGCTCATGCTTGATTCAGATGCTGTTGTAGTTGCTGCTACTATTGTTGTTGGGATTGCTTCTCACTGTGTAGGAGGAACAGGGACATTAGCTAGAATTGCTGGAGGTGGGTGGGAGTTTGCCTCTGCTTGCTTGCTCTCGCTTGCTTTTTATAATTCTTCCTCCATCTGGATTACCCTTTGATTCATTTTCATCAGCAAATCTAATGCATCTTCAGTTTCTTTCTCTTGTATTAATTCTGCAGTTTGAGGGTGTTCAGTAGGAGGCAACCTCAATCGCTTTCTCAATGCAGCAATATCATCATCTTTTTTCTTCATGAGGGCCCTCACACCCTTAGGGTCCTTAGGATCATGTCCTAGGTCAATAATAATGTCCTCCAATGTTTTAATTCTGTTGTCTTTAGCTGTGGGGGACATTCTTTCCAAATCTAATTGAATGTTAGTGTTCTTCAATGATTCTTTTCACTCATGAGCCAGTGTGGCCCTGTCTGCTAAAGTAGCATAGACCATCTCACCAGTCTGCTTATGTAGCTCAATTTGGTCCATGGGGTGGATGTCTTTGCCCATGACCTCCAAATTTGTCCTGACATAGTCCGCAGCTGTCTGTGGCTGCTGAACTTTTGGTTTGAAGTGGCTAAAAATCATTTTCTTTTCCTTTATATCATATGTTGCCATCAGTCTTTCCTGCTTGGCAGGTGTTGCTTTCAGGAAATGCTCATATAGTTGTATTCTTAGTAGCTCATTTTGAGCTTTGATCTCTTTGAAGCTGGCTTTGCCACTAGCTGTTCTTTTTCTTTGTTGTGTGGAGGAAGACACCTCCATGGCATGTTGTCTGTCTAGCTCTTGTTGGAAAGAGCTGGTCGGTGTTTGTCCGGTTCCCTCTCTGTTTCTCCTTAGGCTTTCAAGGATTTCTTCACTGATTTCTTCCTCAAATGGAGAATCAACTCTTTGCCTCTTAGGTTCAGGCTACTGTGTAGATCCACTGGCAGGTGTGGAATCCTCTCTGTCACATTTTCTGCCTCTTTCCTCATGGGCAGGAGTCTGTAAAACTGGTATTTGGGGTGCCTTTGTTTGCTGTGGAGGAGCCTGTTCTTGGGACTGCTATTTTGAAGTAGCAAGCAGCTCTGTAGTCACCTGTTCTGTATCCATTAGCTCTTTGCCTTTTGTTGTACTTGTTGTTGATGAAGATGGTGCTTGGCCGTGTTGTGCAGCTGCAGCAGTTGATGTGCCTTCTCCAATTTGCTGTAGCCACTTGAATGTTACCTGCTCACAAGAATCTAAGTCAAGAGTTTTTTCAAGGTCTTTAACATTTTGTTCCATAATTTCCTCCTGAGTGAATTCTTCAACAAAAGTTCCTTGTTCCCACATGTCTTGATTAGCATAATTTTAAATGTGTGGGATTTTGCAGTGTATATAGGGTGTCAATCTATATTTGACTCTTCTGGCACTAATAACGCCTAGTGGATCATAAGGAACCCACTAGAAACTTCTCTTCAACATAAGTTGATGCTTCAGTATTAGTTTAGCATCTTGCCAACCTTCCTTCCTGTTCATGATAAAGGGGCCTAGGCGCTCTCTAAATTTCAGGCGAGCCTTCTTCTTGGTGCTGTGAAAATGAGTCAGATCTGAATTGATAATCTGCCTGTAGTATTCCAAGGAAAATAACCTCATTGGTACATATCTTGGGAGCCTGTAAGGACAAAGCTCACAGCCATAAATTCTGATGACAGTGTGATCCTAATATAGATACCAATCACCTAATTTGTAGCTCTTAGATAGCTGCAATATCTTCTGCATTTCATAAGATATTCTAGGAGGAGGAGCTTTCATCAAGAGGTAGGAGACTAGATAAACAATCTGGTCAATAAACTCACAGTAAGAGTATGGAGAATGCTGGACTTGATGGAATAATGATGACCAGAGGACAACAGATGTTCTTTCTCCTTTTGAATCCAATTTCTTGATGGGAAACTCGAAGCTTTAAAATTGATAATATAAGAACAAATGGTAGATGTATGAGGAATATTTGAAGATTCCCTCCCTATTTAGCTTTATGAGCTGGTCATGAATTTTGTTTGTTATGAATTTGGCATAGTTATAGTTGATAGAAGGAGGTTGCCCTTGGCTGAATGAAGACAACAGAACCAACACTGTCTCATGCACATGTTCACTCATTTTGAAACCTAACACATAGGATATCATATCTACTAGTAACTTGCCAACCTCATTGAAATGGTCATATAGGAATGGAGGTGGCTCCTTAGGTTGGCAGTCTACCTTCATAAACATCTTAGCAATTCTTTCAATCTTGGGAGCAAGGAAAGAGGAGGCATCGTCTAGTAAGTGCTTCATGGGGAAAGGATATAATAGCTGCGTTTGCTTGAAATTTAACATTTGGTTGATGGAGTTAGGAGTGATATAAAAGATTATGTTCCCAGATGGAGACTTGACAACTCTCTGATTTGGTTTGTAATTTGCAGCACAAAGGTGAATAATCTCTAGAAAAACATTGACAGAGGGGAGGAAATAATGTGGTAAATTGGACTCCCATATTCCATACATGTCAGAGTTGCTAAGAAAATTGTTTCTTAGCTGGCAATAGGTATCCAAATGATTCTTGTTCCCAACTAGGTCTTGAATAAGATAATCATTGTCAGCCAGGGCCATTGCTTCAAGCTCTTTGTTTGGTGAATTGATGGGAGGGATATCTAGAGCCGATGGAGTGGCCATTTTGAACTTTTCTGTGTTTGCACTTGGAGTGAAGATTAGTGAGAAAACAGGCTAAGGACAATCACTTTTGAGTATTTGCAAAGTAGCTGAAAAATGAGTTTGAACTGAGGCAGTAGTCTTCAATGTCTATAGCTTATCAAAAGGAGGCCAATTCGCAAAATTTGAGTAGGCTTTTCCTCTCTTTGATAATTTTACTGGGTTGATAGACTATGTGGGTAAGCTACTGAGGAAACAGGGATGATTTCTGAGCTGAATGTGGGATTTTTAAAGACGATTATGGTAACAGGGGGCAATTCATGACCATATGAAGCTTCCGCCAGCAATATGAACCTTTAAACCATATTTTGACGGTGAGATTTGTAAGTAGGCACCGGTTCACAGAGCGTTCTTCAGGCAGAGTGTTGACTGGAGAATTTCGGGTAGCATTTGGGTGCTTTAATGTGTTCAGTTTGGTAATTTGCAGAGTTTTATGCAAATGAAATACAGAAAACGGTGAAACAGGGGCAATAGGTGAACTTGGGCAAATACCTGGTTTCAACGGTGCCAAGGGTGGATAGCTGGTATAATGGCAAGCTATGTAGTTGAATTGCAAGTTGCGGCAACTTGGCTAGTCGAGTCCGAGCTTTGGGAGCGAAAACGGTCATGAGAGTTAATGAGAGTTTACAAATGGACTGATAGAAATGAAATAAAATGGTCGTTTTTCACGCTTTTTATGCAAAAATGACATTTGGCGCTTTTGGCGCTTTCGCAAGGTGACATCAGCATGACATCATCGGCGGGTCCCAGGTACAGATGGGTGTCGTGGCATCTGATGGGACGGTGACTCGACAACAACACGGTGGCAGGGCGGAAGGAGAAAGGGGATGAGGTGGAGGTTCTGTGGCAAAGTATCGGCGGAGCGGAGATGACGTCATGGGAAGACATGGTGCCTGTGTCGCACAGGGGAGGCGGTTTCTGGTTTGTATCGCATCGCTTTTGTGCAGAAGCGGTTTCGGAGGAGGGGGCTCCGCCACAATTGGGAGGGCGACGCGTGGCAGGAGTACGACGGAAAAACTGCCCATCTCCAGGATGCTAACCCTCGGCACATCGGGGAAGGAAAAGACCCACCCACCGTAGATCTTAGGGTGCACGAGGTCTAACGACCGACGGGACAGGTATGATGGTGGAAGGTTAGGGACGAGGCTCGTGTGCTATTTAATATTTGTTTATTCATGCGGAGGGGGTAAACATTAGAAATGTGGGTTTATGGGGTTAGGGTTAAAGGGAAATGGTTGTTAGTTTAACCAGGGGTGAAACTAACTCCAGATTAGAACATGGAAGGGTTAACAGTAGCCCTAGATGGACCATTATTTCCGCGACTTAAGAAATACGGCTATAGTGCCAACAGGTAGGGATATTATTATTTTTTGGGATTTTATATAGTTTCTTGTAGAATAGGGGGAAGGGAAATGATTTAGGGAGCTAGATAATAGGGTTAGATGTTAATATGGATTGAAAAGGAAATGGATATATACTAAGTTTATAGAATGGAAACTTAAGCATAGGGAAATGAATGGATTGTGTAAAGATTATTTTTACACAAGAAATGTGGCTTCTTTTCACTAAGTCAACTCATATGTCAACTTGTTTTCTTAACCAAAATGGAGTGAAAATGGACTTTTTGGGCAGATCCCAAGGTCCTTGAGGGGATGTTAGTGAATGATTTCTGAGGGGATGAAGGGGAAGTTAGGAATGCTTCCAAACCTTGCCATCAAACAGTGCCTTGGTACTCCTGCTTCAAATGAGATGAGCTTTCTTTGTTTAGGTCAAAACTGAAGATGATCTTGCTTCTGCAACCCCAGGCTACCTACCCAGCCTAATACACCTAGAATTTTTTGTTACTTCAGGAAGGGTGCACTTAGACTTGCAGACCCTAATTGCCTTTTTCTTTTATAACTGCCCTCCTATCTAAAAACTACCCTTATTTCTTCCAAGGGCCCAGATTAAGCAGTTGGGCTCCTTAATTCTCTACCTAGCTAATAATCTGCCAAGTTTAAACAGTTTGGACTGATTTTCTTTCTCTATTTTCTAAAACAAGCAATTTAAACCTAGGGAGGCCAAGATTAAGCTGTTTGGCCCCCCCTTAACTGTGAAATTCTTCAAAAATGGAACTTTTGCAGCATGAAAAGGATGAACATTTTTGGCACTTCCACTGTCAATCATGAAAAATGAAACCTATTGGTATAGGAAGCTAACACTTTGCATGTTTGTTTTTCTTTAGATTGATTCGTGAAGAAAAGAGAAGCCTAACTTGTGTGAATAGATAACTTGGTGACCGCACGACCTTAGTAGCATGGCGGTGCTTCTAGTACATGGTTGGTTTGCTTGAATTTATTTTAAGTGTGCTTATTTTTTATTTATTTAGGATTTTTAAAATTTTGTGGTACTTTAAGAATTCCATACACTAATCCATGTGAAGGACAAGGATTATCAACTAACAAAACAACATTTAAGGATGATCAAGAGTTTGCAAGAACTCTCTGAAATCCTACCAGTAGCTAGGATCTCTTCATCTCAGGAAGAACAAATCTTGACAGTAGCCAAGCAATTATTTGTCTTCAGAGAAGCGATAGAGGAAAAAGAAATCCAATCACATCCACAAGAAGAACTTTACTCTCGCAAACTTGTTGAGGAAATTGAATAATTATGAAGTGTATCCAATGGATAGAAACCATTAAAACCAAATATTGAATAATTTTTGACATGCCTATCTACAAAGACTCTAAGCATACAATAGGATAATCATCTAGTAATAGAATATTTGCATGACACGGTAAAGGAGTATATGCTAAATGAGCCAAATAAAGAGGTAAACCAAGAGAAATTTGATTTTATTGAAAGTTGGTTTCAAACAACTATAAGAACATACTGCTCCTTTATTCTTCATTACTTCTTGACATCATCACCAAAATTATTGGTTCTTCATACTCAAGTATGCACTGAAGACTATATTCTAAACATGAGTATGAATTCATTATTATACTTATTGTGCACATGGTTGCATTGGAAGTACTGATATACTTGAGGAGAGGAATTTACTTTTCTCAGGTAGAGGAGGATAGTAGATAAAAAATAAATAAATTTCGCATATAGTAGCTAGTTTGGTTCTAAAATATGTTGTGTGTGGAGCATGATTGTTCAGAGGTCTTTGTTTCAGCCGGATGTATACCCCAGGATGTTTGTACACCCCTCCACACGGGGGGGTGCGGGGGGGACTTGTCCTCCGTGTGGGGGTCCGCGGGGGCCGATCCCCCCCAGCTGGGGTGTCCAAGGGCCAGCGGTCCCTCGATGGGGGCTCGGGGGCAACGCCCTCGAAGCTAAAAACAAATGTAAATTTGCCTTGTAAAAGTATAGTGATTTCTAGTCAATCTGGGTCGTTCATTAGGCGGATGATCTGATGGTAGAACTGATGTTTAGTTTACGGTTTTTTTCCCTAGAAGGCAACCCCTCTCTTTGTATGAGGGAATTGTATTTGAGGCTGTGTAATACATATGTATTCTGTGTGTGAGCGAGAAACAGAGATGTGAGACTGTGAGAGAAAACAGAGGATATTACAGCGGATTTGCTGTAGGTTGTGTCTCTTCATTTTGTTGGATAATAGAAAGGAAGGACTGGCTGTTCGGGGTGGACATAGCCCAAACTCGGTGAACCACATATATCTATGTCTCTCTTGTTTTATGCATTTTCTGTGTTTATATTTCTACAATATTTTATGTGTTCCATTTCTCCGTAATATATAATTTTCTAACAAAATATAGTGCAACATATTTCTCATTTGTTTCGTATAAGTGGGGATATTAAAAACTTACAAGCAACTTGTTTAAAATGGGAGATCTATGTTCCTATAGAAAAAAATTGTTGACATCTCTTTCACCTATTATTTATTTTTTATAGTTATACTTGTTTCTAGTTTTTCTTTTCAATAAAGTAAGACATTAACATTATGTTTGGAATTTTGTGTGGAGTTAATCTCCATAATACTTGGTTGGAAATGATTGCATCGCAACATCATCTGGTATTTCATACCAACTGTATGGTACCATATTTCAACCGACCAGTACCTAGAATATTGGTACCAATTTCTTATTTTGCAAGACAAAGTTGAATTCACGGATCTTGTTCCTTTGTGATGCTTAGATACTAGAACAATATTGATACTTAAAAGAGGAAAATGCATCTTTGGAAATGGAATGGAACACTTAGGGGAGTATTTGATGATATCTTTCCTTCTTCCTTAAGATGTTAAAAGTGATGCATTCATGCTTTATCATTACTTATCTATTTTAAGACTTTTATTTCAAAAATATGTTTGAATAAATAATCTTTTTCATAAAAAGTTGATTCAGGTTATAATTCCAAACTATTCATAACTGATATACATTTTATGTCTAAAATTTCATTTTTCTTATTCATATAGAATTTTGATTATCAATACAAAGAATTTGCAAGAAATATAGTTACCAAAGCATACTAAGGGGATTATAACAAATTTAATGGGTCTATATAATGATACCAATGTAAAAAAAATTGAATATTATAACCATAACGCAAAAGATATCTAAGCATCTTTATTAAGACTTGTAGAAGAGTTGATGAATTCCTTTCTTATCGTGGAACACTAGTGGAAAAGCAAAAGCATACATAGAAACTATGATTAGTAGGACTTTAGGTATCTTTCTCTCATTCTTCGATTAGCCCTGTCCATCTCACATTAAAAGTTGCTCATTCATGCTATAAGTACATTATTGCATCCAGGACATTGTGCACGTAATCAAAGTCACTCTAAAAGGTATCATATTATGCCTTTAAGGGGATTTATGAAGTTGCTCCTCTATATTCTAATTGCAAAAGAAATATCCATAGTACAAACCTAAAATCGTAGGAAACATGATGCTAGAGCCTTCAATGTGAAATAGTTTTAAGAGGTTAACTTGGCGACAATATGGACACCTACTAAAAGGAAGTATTGACCAATGATACCACTAGGAAAACCCATTGAGGATATGGATTCTTATGAGAAATGAGGCATTCGACCTAAATAAGTGTCAAACAAACTAGGGCTTTTGTCTACACGTATGATGCTTACTCTATAGTGTTACAATCAAAAGGAAGCATGTGTGGATTAAGTCAAGGGTAAACAGAAATTCCATAAATTTGTTGCTAAAGAATGGTCTTAGGGTAACCTTAAGTCCTCTGTCATTGGTTTTTCATACCATATCTAAGATGTAACTAACTTAGAAGTGGGACGTATGATCACAAAGAATTAATAAAACTCAACTGCAAAACTTATATGTAATGCTTGGATAACTATAAGACTTTGGTATTTCGTTAGTAACAACTGATTTTTCATTGGTTCATATTTTTTTGTCATTATAAAAGGTCCTCCTACCTACAAAGAAGGAGATACCCTTCCATTATTTTTTTTTCGAGTTCCTTTGTACTAGAGCCATCTGAACAACCCTTCTCACTTCTTTAGTACCTCACCTTGCTTACTTGAGGGTATGAAAAACCTCAAGAATGGGTGAGTGGTTGTTGGGACCTTTGAATTCTTTTCCACCTATTTATTTCAGTCTCTTCAGCTTCCTTTAGCAGGTCATATCGACATTCATCATTCCAGACTCTCAGCCTTTCTTTGCCTCATCTTTAGCTCCATTCAACTTCCATTGCAACATGGAGTATAGATCCAAATTTAATAGGTATACTTGAGGTAAAACATGTTTAGAACTCTTTAACTCATTAAAATTGAAGGAATATTGATGATTAACCACTTCCTATTCCATAAATATTCACCTTGTTTAAACCACCATTAAAACCCCATTTTTTAATCCATTAATGCATGTTCTAGTAAGTCCATAATAATCAAAAAGTATTATGGTACATGAATGCAAAGATACATCTATAGTTTCTTTTCCTCGTACATCATAAAGAATTCACAAAAGTATCATATGAATACTTTGAATAAAAGGATGATGTCATTATTGCTTATCTAAGAAAAGAACCACAATGTGAATAATGGTCTTACAAAATTTCCAACCCTTATCCTCATCATTACCGTATATCATCAACCATCCTTCCTAGTCTATATTTTGTGTGTCCTCAATTTGTGCTACTTTTTTGTGAAACATATCATGTCTATGATGGTATGACAACTTACCTTTAATCATCTACACCAAGAAACAATTCCATAGGAAAGGATTTTGTTTGCATGAGGGTATGCAAAGTCTTGGGAATGGGGGAATGCTGGGCTCTGGATATGTCATATCATTTAGTATATAAAGACCCTATTCATGAGCCATATTCCTGCATTTATGATACCTTTAATAGCAACTATACCACCAACTTCTGCTAAATGTACCTCTTTTACCTTATTGTTAAATATTATGGATTTCTTATAATTTTAATGGTTAAATGTGTTTCTTTCATGATTTTATCAATGAGGTTTTACTAACGTGATTATGTGGATAAAAATCATGTTCAGGTATGAAATATTTTTCTCATGTATGAACTCAGTACCAATATGGTAGTTCGATACAAGAGTTCTGCACTTACACCAATGGAGAAAAAAAATCAAAATTATAAAATATGTTTTTCTTTCACAAAGCATGAAAAATTAGGTGCCACATGGAGCTAATATTCTGGTACAACCTTGGAATATATCCATCTCACATGTGTGGTATCTTATCACATGATTTAAGCTACAACCAAAAATAGGTAACAATTTTGAAACTACCATGTTTTTCCTCGATTTTCCTGTAAATGGTGGCGAATCTCAAGAATATGGTAAATCAGTTTCTGAAAAATATAGAAATTTACTTGTATGTGAAACTATTTCTAAAAAATTCATACGGTTTCAAGGTTACAATTGGTTCTTTGAAGTAATTTTATACAAAATTTTCAAAAACCCGAGGTTTGTAAATGTATCTAAACTATCAACTGTAGGCACAATTTTTGTGGCTATGGAATTGAATCAGGAAATTACCACAAAACTACAAGAGAGGTTTCTTTTGATAATATGGAAAATTAGGCTCCATAAAAGGAACTCTCCAAAATACATCTTGGTCAAAGATATATGGCTGGTTCTTTAGCACTAATTTGTATATAAGTTACAAAAAGAATAAAAATTATGAGATTTTCCTCTAACATCATAAATTCATTTTCTGATTTTAGGGGATTGGATCGTATCCTACTAGTTTTTATGTATAAATAGAGCCTCATAATGGTGATAAAGTTGGTAATGAGTTTGTCATTGAATATTTATGAGGAAGAGAAATCATCATTTGGAATTCTTTGTAAATTGTATTTTTGTTGAATGTTAATAAAAGTCACAGTGGATTATTCACTAAGTTTGTGAAGTATTTAAGACTATGATTTTATAGCTACATCTTTGCTGTTAGAAAGTGCCCATTGATCCAACTTGTAAGTTATTGTACATGATTATTTTAGGTTTCTTTTTTTTTGTACTTGTTCTATTATTTATGCTAATATAGTCTTTTGATTTGATACCTATGTTACAATCAATTTCATACAGTTAAAACAGATTGTGGAATCTGTATGGCTGACTGGATTTGCATATATTTGATGAAGTTATTATCTTATGTGATTGATATTATGCCAATTTAGTAGATGTTTGGTGCATGAAGTTTCTTAGGCCATTACAAGCAACCTTCTTTAGGATAGTTTTATAGATTTAATGAAATTTGTTTATTGGATTTTTAGAGTTGTTTCCTTTCCAAATCCTTGTAGAATTTCTTTGAGATTTATGTTTCAAGTGTGTTGCTATAAGAACAAGTCAAGGTTCCATCTTTCATACTCCATGAGCTAGTAAATGGAAAGCCTTCACATGATTTAGCTAATTTTCATAAACATAGTAGTTTCTAGATTGCATGTTATTCGTTGGATTTATTTTCTTGAGTAGTGTTATTTAGTTTTGAAGGTTGTGAAGAACTGAATAGGGTTATTTCAGTTTCTACTATGATTGAAGCATTTACCTTTGAACCTATTTTACGTTATATTTTAGAGCTAATAATGTGACTACTGCTTGGTTAAGTTATTATTTAATAGACCTAGAATAAAAATTCCTTTCAAGCTTTTAAAGGTTGTTTTGTATTCTCAACTAGATTAAATTAGGCTATAATCCTACATTTCCTTTTCTTTCATCTTTAAGTCTTATGATCCTGAATTTGGTAATTAAATGTTGGAAGTACAGTGCATTTGATTCCACCAACAAATATAACTATTATTATTTTTCCACACAAAATTTTATATCTATATACATACTACATAATGAAAATTTTACAAAATTTACATTTTAATCATTTTTTTTCCTCTGAAGCTTAACCATATTTTAATTTCATATAATTTTTATGAATTTTCAAAATTAGAGTAATCTAAATTTTGATCCACATGCACACACACACAAATATATAGAATATTTATACCAAAGTGAATTCCATTCACAAAAGCAAATACACTGATATGATATTCAAATGACTCATTGTATCCCACCTTTTTTGGCACATCATATCACACCCTGAAAAAAATTCCTCCCTCCAATGCGTCACATCGACCAAAATTTCTTCTTTATGTAATGAATTGTGTCTCATCGGAGATTTATATGGAGGACGAGAGAGGACTTCAAAGATGGATTTTTTGCTAAGAAAAAGCCAAAATTTTATTTCACCTTTCAAAAGTTATTCCTCTACAATTGTTTGAGACAACATTTTTTTAATCATGAAACAGTGCATCACCTCATTTTTTCCTTTTGGACATAATATTACACCTTCAATAAATGTCCTTCTTCATGACACATCACATCACCTAAGAACCTTCTATTTGTGCCATACATCAAGTGACTATAATTTTTCTTCTCCCACAATGAAAATTTTCCTTTATTGCACCATTTCACATTCATAGATTTCCTCCTTGTGAAAACTACATCACAATAAATATTTTATTTTTTTTATTGCAATGCATCACAACACTAAAAAACCCTTTTCTTTGTGACATTGTGCATGAATGAGAAAAGACTTTTCCACTGGGCGCATCTTTTCTCCTTTGTGATGTGTCACCCACAACGTTATTTTTCAACTAAAACATCACGCCATAAAAATAAAAAATAAAAATATTTTTCATGCAATAGTATCACATGAAATATCTTCTTTATGCACCACATCACATTCTCCCGAGAGCAATTTCTCCACACCCAACTCTTTATTTCATGTCCCACGGAATATGTTTTCCATCTGATATTGTGCATTTCAATGAGATTTGAAGATTAATGCAACAATGTGTCACCCCCAAAGAGAAAATGATGAAGAAACACATCAAACCGATTATTTTCTTATAATGGTACACATGACACTAAAGTAAGCATATCGCATTGAAAGTTAACTTCTGGTCATGATGTATTATGTCACACTCAAAATTAGTTTGGTCATGGAATATCATATTGCATCTTTCAGTGATGTATTTAGCTTTCCCAAACATTGATTCATCATGACAAAGGGGAGATACCTTAAATTCCTTAATACGATCACCATATCCTTAATTTACTTACCCAATTTCAAACATAAAACTTTTCAATATTTACAGTCTATAGCGATGTACTTTTTACAACCTTCAGAAATAGTTTCTGGTCACTACTACTTTGAAATTATATAGTAGATAGTAAATAATATAAAAAAATGTAATGATAGATAAAGATCAATATAATTTTATTTTGTTAAAAGGAAAAGGCATAATTTATGTAATCGACCGACACTTTTGATTGGCAATTAGATTATCAATTAGATTATTGTGCCTACAGGCACATTCGATAAGCAATAAGAGGAAGATGTGTAACTTTTTCTATGTTTAATATGGATTTAACACAGGTCCATTTTTAAATAAAAATAAAATATTTTCTAAATAAAATAAAAGACAATGCTATAATAAAATAAAAATGAATATACATATTTAGTTAGTTATAATTAAAAGCATATAAAACATTATAACCTACTATGAAGGAGATGTGGCAAGCATATCTTATTCTAACTCTAAGCCAAAAATAAAATATTTTAATGTTCATATAAAATAAGATAACTTTATATGAGGATATATAATTCATATACTTTTAAAAACAATTTCAATACACTACTTGAATTAAATTATTTGAATATGTTCACTAATTTATTTCAATATCAACTTGATCTATATATATATATATATATATATATATATATATATATATATATATATATATATATATAACCTAAAAATAAATTCAATTCCTTTCTATAGGAGAGAAATGTTAATAATAAAAAAATGAATGCAAATATTGAATAAAGTAGTTTAATATTTAAGATTAATTAATATTAATGTGTATTTAAAAATATTTTATCTTGGTCCCTCTTTGATGTTCTCAAGAACTATAGTGTATTCGATTGAAGATATTTGATCCCTCTTGATGTTTTGGAGATCTATAGTGTATTCAAGATGGATGAATATTACACTATGAACCATTAAATTAATTCTTCCAACCATTTTTCATATGGTTAAAATCAATTGAGCTAAGGCCTCTATGAAGTGAACTTATTTTCTTCAAAAAAAACCTTTACTTTAATTATTTTTTTTACTATAATAACGAATAATTGATGTACCATTTTTTTCAATATGATGAGTATAAATTTATTCATATTTTTAAGTTAACAATACATTTTTTAATTGATAGGATTTTTTTTTAAAGTTAAGGATATCTTCATTATGGAAAAAAGGTATATTGATGTCTACAACTTTTTAAAACCATACCACCCTCACTTCTACTATATTTGTTGGTAAGCAATTGATTCACCAAAATTTTAATAATTGCCAAAAAATATTTAGATACCCAAAACAAAAGGTGACCAAGAAACCATAAAAGCAACAAAATCCAAACACGACCATAAGACATCTAAGAATCATAAGAGGTTACGAAAGCAACATTCGGGCTAGATCCTCGAGGTGGTGATACCAGGAATTTGCATTGAATATGCTTGTCCATGTGAACCAAGTGACCATATTGAATATGCTTGTCCATGTGAGTCAAGTGATCATTCAGAAGACTTTCAACGAGTCCATATAGTGTTACATCTTCGATTGCTTACTTTGCAAGTCATCGAGAAATGAGGTGATTTCATTTGGATCTTTGTGTTTCTCCTTGATGATCCCAGGAAGGTCTTTAACTTCCACTATTAGGTGACTAAGTGAATATATTGAATTATCCAACCTTAGATTGGCCCAAATTTAGTAGCCAATGTGAAACTTTGCTAATAACTTCTGAGTGTGAGAAGGATTCTCATTGTTTAAGCATACTACCCCAACCTAAGAATGTCAACTTGAGTCCAGGGAGGGTTTGTACCCTAATAGGTAGTACTAACCTCGTTGGCCTAAGATAATGTGTGGGATAAACTTGGTTGGTTGCAACTACAATTTTCGCCCTCTCTCCTTCCATGGCCACAATAATCCCTTTGTCAAATCTGGTCTACGATACCGATCTGAATTTACAATTTCCATGAAGACCCCAAAGAATTGTCTTAGAAAATACCTCCACTCTAGCTCCACTAAGACTATCCAATAGTGTCCACCTTTAGCTATGGCTATTCCTTCATGTCCATTTAACATTAAAATAAAGATCCCCACTTGGATGCCAAAGAGACGAGGGGTCAGATACAACCATGCCCAATTAACAACAAAAAATTCCAAACCATGAGAGCACTATAATGTGGATAAAGATGACAACTATGAACCATAACATAAATTGAGCTAGAAGCGAAATGAACTGAATAACAATGCACATGACAATAAGTAAAACTAGAGACTTAATATAAAAGCAACAATGAGATCCTAAAAAATCCTTGAAATTGAATGTAATGATGAAACTGACGGAGAGGCCAAACTATTGGAAATAATAATCCCAATAACCACAATAAACAGCCTAACAATAGCGATACTTGTCAAACATATTTTTGTAGGTTTCGTGTCTGTTTGAAGATGGAAGCACTGATGCGAGGCGCAAACCATTCTGAAACGCAATAAGGAATTTAAAGCATCTATTGTACTTTGGTAAATAGATATGGGCTCCATTCATTTAGCGACTATTGCCCACACTCCACAAACACCTACGCGATTCTGATCACACTCAACAACAACATCATATTAATTATTTTTCTTTGTCACGTATTAAATGTAAAATCGTATGTTGAGTTATATATGAATGTAAAATTAATTTTGTAATGGGTTAGAGAGTAAGTGGTTAGAGAGAAAGAGAGCGCAAATCTCTCTGGAGAAAATGGTGGAGAAAATTTTGGTAGGCGCATGAAAACAACAGTTACAGTATTTTACTGTGTGTTATTCCTCGTGAAATTTTAGTTTTTACTTGGTGAATGAACCACATGCTCATGTGAATGTATTTTCATGTTTTAGAATTTAATAGTAAGTTTTTATTGTGTTGCTCCAAACCTACTTTGTTATTTTTCCATGAATTAATATTATTCATTAAATCTCTGAAATAGCTCTGTGGTGCATGAAGGTAGCTGCAAAATTAGCTCCACAATGCGTGAAGGTAGCTACACGAAAGTAGATTCGTAATGTGCAAAAGTATATTCGCAGTGCGTGAAGCTAGCTTCACGAAAATAGCTTCGCAAAAGTCATATATCTTTGCCCCTCCGCGGAAATTAAATTTGCTAACTATTTCTAACATGGTATCGGAGTGGGTCAGATATTTTTAGTGTAAAAATAAGTGTTTTTACTAGCAATAAGAATTGTTTTGAGTGTAGATTGTTTTTAGCATATTTACGAGCAGGTAGAATTTTTTTTTTTACGCTTAGAAATGGAAAAATCAAGCACAAGCTTGACTAATCCTCAAATACCTCAGTTTAATGGCAAAAATTATGATTATTGGACTATTATACTGAAGGCCATGTTTTCTTCTCAATACATTTTGGATTTCGTGGAGAATGGTTTTCAAGAACGAGCAAATGCAACAGCATTCAATGCCTTATCTCAACAAGAAAAATATGTGTTAAGGGACAACAGGAATAAGGATTCAAAAGCCCTATTTAATATTTTCCAAGCAGTTCATGAAAGTATTTTCTCAAGGGTTGCAGTAGCAATGAAGTCCAAGCAAGCATGGGACACCCTTCAGACAGCCTACCAAGGCATGGCAAAAGTCAAGAAAACAAAGTTGGAAATGTTGAGGAGAGATTTTGAAAGACATTGTATGAAAGAGTCTAAGAATATAGACTCATTTTTTACACACGTAAGTGGGCTGGTTACTCAAATCAGGTCTCATGGTGAGACACTTGAGGAAAGAAGAATACTTGAGAAAGTTTTGAGAAGTTTTCCAGCAAGGTTTGAGGCCATTTTTGTCGCCATAGAAGAGACAAAGTATCTCTCACAGTTCCCAACGTTTAATCTTAATGCATCATTGATTTCTCATGAACATAGACTGAATAGAGCAGCAAGCTTGTCATTGGAGCATGCCTTCAAGACAAAAGTATCATTTGGTCAAGGTCGAGGTAAAGGAATATTTTATGCTAGAGGAAGAGGAAGAAACTAACACAGAGGTGAAAGAAGCAGCCCTTTAAGCTTAATTAGAAGAGGCACCAATCAAAATCCAAGTTAAGGCCCAAGCCCAGATCAAGCACAAGGTCAGAGGTATGATAAATCTCAAGTTCAATGTCATTACTGTAAGAAATATGGTCATTATGCAAATGAATATAGAAAGAATCAATATAACATTACTGACAAAGCAAGTGTAAATTTGACAAGAGAAAATCAGAACCATGATAGCATGTTTTTAGCTTGTAATGTAGCAAAAGAAAAATAGAGTGGTATATGGTATCTAGATTCAGGGTGTAGCAACCACATGTTAGGAAACATAGAAATGTTTTCTGATCTAGATGAAAGTGCAAAATCTGAAGTGACATTAGGGACTCATAACAAAGTCTTTGTCATGGGAAAAGGAAGAGTTAGTATCCTAAATAAGAAGGGGGAGAAGAAATACATCTTAGATGTTTACTTTGTCCCCTGTCTGAAACATAATCTCATGAGCGTTGGACAACCCATGCAAAAATGCTACAATGTCTATTTCAAAAATGATGTGTGCACAATTTTGGATAGCCCTCCAAGCAGACAACTGATTGCAAAGGTTCAAATGACAAACAATAGAATGTTTCCCCTAAAAATAATATCAGATTTGTAGAAAGAAGGTGCACAAGCACAACTATCTATGAACTCACAATAAGATGGAAGAAAGAAAAAGTTGTCACAAGTAAACTTTCAAGCAAAAGTAAAAGATGAAAATTGGTTATGGCACTTGAGATTTGGACATCTCAACTTTGGAGGTTTGAATTTGTTGCATAGGAAAGACATGTTGAAGGGTTTAACATGCATAGAAAAACTAGACATCCTATGTGAAGTATGTATCTTGGGAAAGAAACATAGAAAGACATTTCCAGCAGGAAAGTCAGTAAGGGAAAAGGCACCTTTGGATATTGTCCACTCATATTTATGTGGACCAATGCACGCACCATAAATTGGTGGCAGTCACTATGTAGTGACCTTCATAGATGACTACACAAGGAAGACATTACCTCCTAAAATAGAAAAGTGAATTGTTTGAGCACTTTTGCCAACACAACACTCTTGTTGAGAAGTAAAGTGGACATTACATCAAAGTCCCTAGGACTGACAGAGGTGGAGAATACATCTCAAATGACTTCCTTCGATTTTGCAGGGAGCATGGAATTCACAAGCAATTTACAACAATGTATACATCTCAACAAAATGGCGTGGCATAAAGGAGGAATATGACCATTATGGAGATGGAAAGGATTATGTTGAAGGAAAAGCATTTGCCAAGTGACTATTGGGCAAAAGTTGTCGCTTGTGCAGCATATATCTTGAATAGATGTCCAACCAAAAGTATCGAGAACATTGTTCTTGAAGAGGCGTGGAGTGGAAGAAAACAGAATGTCACTGACATGAGAGTTTTTGGATGTGTGGTGTATGCACATGTCCTAGATGAGTTAAGGAAGATGTTGGATAGCAAGGGGGAGAAATGTATATTACTTGGATACAGTGATGAATCCAAGGCATACAAGCTCTACAATACATGAACCAAGAAGATCATAATCAACAGAGATGTGCAATTCATAGAAGAGGAAGCATGGGATGGAAGTTGAGAGAAGACAGTCAATGTCAAAGCATGTATCCCACATGAGGACAAAGAGGAATTAATAGCACCAAGTAATTCCTCAACTGTGCCTCCCTCTACTCCTATTCAAGTGCAGCAACACATGTAGCAAGCAATGCCATCAACAAATAATAGGACAGTGTTGCACAGCCAAGCAAGTGCTTCTCCAAGCACACTCCAAAGCGCAACACCAAATGACATGTCAAGCCCATCTTCAACAAGCACAAGAAGACCAAAATTCAGAAATTTAAATGAAATTTATGAGCAAGATGAAATTGATAGTAGCACTTGTCTGAATTCCTTATTTGCATTATTTTGTTATGTAGATGACCCAATCCACTTTGAAGATGCAGTCAAAGAAGAAAAATGGGTTGCGGCAATGGAGGAATAAATAGAAGCAATAGAAAGGAATGACACATCGGAGTTAGTGAGCCTTCCAAAAGGAAAACATGTTATTGGAGTGAAGTGGTTCTATAAGACCAAAAGCAACATTCAGGGAAAGATTGAAAGGCACAAAGTAAGGTTAGTTTTCAAAGGATACAAATAGCATCATGGAAGAGATTACACGGAGACATTCGCGTGAGTTGCATGGATGGAGACAGTTCACGTAGTTGTGGTGATTGTCGTGCAACACAAATGGAGAGTGTATCAAATAGACGTAAAATCATCATTCTTGAATGGAGTGCTGAAAGATGAAGTGTATGTTGCGCAACTGCTTGGTCATGAGATTGAAGGCCAAGAAGACAAAGTATACCGGTTGAGAAAAGCTCTTTATGGGTTGAAGCAAACACTGCGCACATGGTACAACAGGATAGATGCTTACTTATTGGAAAATGGTTTCGACAAATGTGATGGTGAGCCTACTCTCTACATCAAACAGAGCGAAGGTAAGATTCTCATTGTCGTCTTATATGTAGATAATTTTAATATTACAAGTAGTGATGATTTTCTCATCGCTGATTTCAAGCAAGTCATGAAGAGTGAATTCGAGATGACAGACCTGGGATTGTTAAGATATTTTTTGGGCATAGAAATGAAGCAAAGTAAAAATGACATTTTTATCTTTCAAGCAAAGTATGTGGCAGAAATTTTGGAGAGGTTTAAAATGCAGAAAAGCAAGTCTGCACCAACTCCAACTATCATACGGTTGAAGTTGAGCAAAAAAGATTGCAGCAGTAATGTCAATCCAACATTATACAAAAACATGATAGGCATCTTGATGTATTTGACCGCTACTAGGCTAGATATAATGTATGTAGTAATTTTGGTGTCAAGGTTTATGGAGACACCCAAAGAGACACATTGGCAAGCAGCGAAAATGATTATAAGGTATTTCGATGGGACAAAATAGTATGGCAATTTATACACAACAACAAGTGATTTCAAATTGGTTGGTTACACTTACAGTGATTGGGCACGTAGTGTCGATGACAAAAAGAGCATGTAAGGATATGTTTTTCATTTGGGTTCCGGAGCCATTTCATGGGCTTTCAAGAAGTAGCCAATAGTGTCACTGTCAACAACAAAAGCTAAATATGTCGCAACAAAAGCAGCAACGTGTCAGGTAGTTTGGATGAGAAGGATGTTGAAGGATGTTCATCATGACCAAGAGGGAGGGACAACTATTTTATGTGACAACACCTTAACAATTGCATTGTCAAAGAATTTTGTCTTCCACAAAAGGACAAAGAATATTGATGCTAAATATCATTTTATTAGAGAGTTGATTAACAATGATAAAATTGTGTTACAACACTGTAGGTCATAGGGACAATTTGCTGATATTTCTCAAATCCATTGGGAGGTGAAACTTTTGTTTATCTCAGAAACTGCTTGGGAATTGTCAATGGCGGCGGACTGTGATTAAGGGGGGGGGGGGTTGGAAATAATAATCCCAACCACATCAATAAACAACTTGATAGTAGTAATACTTGTGAGACGTATTTTTGCAGGTTTCATCTCTGTTTGAAGATGGAAGGACTGAAGCGAGGCACAAACCATTCTGAAACGCAATAAGGAATTTATAGCATCTAATGTACTTTGGTAAATAGATATGGGCAAGCATTCATTTAGCTGCTATTCCCCACACTCCACAAACACCTCCTCAACAACAACATCATATTAATTATTTTGTTGTGTCATGAATTAAATGTAAAATTTCATGTGCATTATATATGAATGTAAAAGTCATTTTGTAATGGGTTAGAGCATAATAGGTTAGAGAGAAGGAGAGCCCAAGTCTCTTGGGAGAAAATGGTGGAGCAAATTTTGGTGGGCACGTGAAAACAAAAGTTAAAGTATTTTACTTTGTGTTATTCAGCGTGAAATTTTAGTTTTTAAGTGGTGAGCGGAAGCCTCATGTGAATGTATTTTCATGTTTTAGAATTTAATACTAAGTTTTTATTGTGTTCCTCAAAACCTACTTTGTTATTTTTTTCGTGAGTGAACATTATTCATTAAGTCTCTTTTGAATGTAATTTCATGTTTTAGAATTTAATACTAAGTTTTTATTGTGTTGCTCCAAACCTACTATGTTATTTTTGCCATGAGTGAACATTATTCATTAAGTCTCTGAAATGGGTCAGTAGTGTCTCTTATGAATGTATTTTCATGTTTTAGAATTTAATACTAAGTTTTTATTGTGTTGCTCCAAACTTACTATGTTATTTTCGCCATGAGTTAACATTATTCATTAAGTCTCTGAAATGGGTCAGCCGTGGGCGAAGGTAGTTGTGCGAAATCAGCTTCGGGTCAGCCGTGGACAAAGGTAGCTGCGTGAAATCAGCTCTCTTGTGCAGGAAGTCTCTGAAATGGGTCAGCTGTGGGCGAAGGTAGCTGCCTGAAATCAACTCAGTTGTGTAGGAAGGTCACTACACAAAAACAACGTCAGGTTGTGCAGGAAAGTAGCTGCACAAAAGTAGCTTCACAATCCACAAAGCTAGATGCCCGAAAGTAGCTTGGTGAAAGTCATAGCTCTCTGCACCTCCGCTAAAATTAAATTTGCTAAATATTTCTAACATAAACACCAAGAAATATCTTGACGTGAATCTTGAAAAGCTACGAGTCCTCTTCAGCAGATATCAGGTGGTGACAACTCATGTGCCGCTTGGGAGATGGGAATACTTTACTCAATTTCTGCAGACGAACAACCTCTTGAGATTTGGCTACCTTCTCCCATTGTGAGGAGCTCGAGAGGAGCACAATAGGAAAAATATTATTGACCTAAGATAAAACTGCGCGAGGAATCCACCCTTTCCTCACCCAACAGGAAAATCTTGTAGAGGGCCACCACTAGTTCACATAATTGCCAACTTCAATAATAACAAATAGCATTACAGGGTAACCTGAGTAGCACCCCAACGACCAGCTGAACCATTGCTCACCTCACCGCTGCATATATGCTAGAGGAAAAGTCTAGAAAACCGTTAAGGGATGAACCAACGAAATGTAATCAAGCCGCATGAATGATGCATGAGAGGGGCATGTCATGCCACCTGTCACGCCCCGATTCTTTTTTTCTTAAGTTGGCCGGGTGCGGCACCGCCTAAGTAACCAACCGTTTCCATTATTATGCTACTTTACAAACTACGCCTTCATTCATGTATAAAAACTTCAATTATGATTATAATGTGTGGAATCCATTATAACAGCATGATAAACGATAACCAGCACATCAAGAATATGCTAGAGAAAACTTTCTTTTATTATATATGAGATTTTGATACAATGGCTGGGAGCGTCGCACCACCAGCGTTATAACGTAAGGCGGGCGCCCGCCCATGCAAGTGCGCACGGCGGTCGCACCTTCACCTTAAGCACATATATAACAAAATCCACAATACAAGTCTGCTCGAATGGGCGGGGGCGCCCGTGCACACCCGCATGACCCACTGACCAAGTATTGCTCAATCGGGCGCTCGTTCACCGTGTGCGTTCACCCCTTGGGCAGGCAGTCCAACCACGCCCTCGCTCGTGTGCCCTCACCCGGCGGGTGGTCCACCTGACCTCCTACCTGCGCACTGCACAATCATATGTCACCCGACTCGGCGGGCGCATTCCACCAATTCGTCCTGCGGTAGTGCCTCCTCCTTCTCACCTCTTTTGCGCACCTAAGACTTGTGCGAAGATGCTATGTGAAGTTGATGGTTCCAAATGAACACATCCTCCACATGTTTATACACTTGCTTGTTGTGGTGACCATCTCCACGGCCGACCCTCCAATCTGCCCAACCGTTGTGTCTTTAAGCGTTTCTCACCGTCGGCTCGCCCAACGCTTAATCCATCCTTTAGTCGGCTTCATGTGTGGGGAGAGCTGCCAACTTGCCCTATAAACGTGTGAACACCCTCCCATATCTGCACGCACATGTTATGACTGTGCCTTCGCATGTTTGAGCGCTCGCATTCCATGACTTAGTCATTTTTGTGTGGGTGAGAGGTGCGCGCTCCCGTCGCATGAACTGTAGGCGTTACATCCTCCCCCACTGGAAATCATTGTCGCCCTCGACAATCCTGATCGCCTCAGTATCCTCCATTCATACCTCGCAATCTTCCTCTTCCATCTCCAAAGTGAGTCCTCCGGTTCCCAACTCTCCTCTTCCAATGCTTCCTTCCATCTGACAAGGTACTCCCGTTTCTCGTGGAAACCAATCCCTGTAGCCCTGAGGCTCAAAATCTTCTCCAACTCCAAGCCTAGTTTGTCCACTATCGCAGCTGGTCCTCTCGGCAGTTCAGCTCTCTTTGGATGGTCTAAATCAAGTTTGCATCTCTTCAACTGACTAACGTGAAAAACTGGATGCTTCATGTGCATATGGTGCGAAAGCTCTAGCTTGTAAGCAACCTCCCCCACTCGCTTCTTCACCTCAAATGGTCCCTCATACTTCCGTGTCAGTTTGGCGGTCGTCCCCTTGGTTGGATGAAACTACTCCCCGGTAATCCTGAGAAACACCATATCTCCCACACTGAAGTGTACATCCTGTCTTCCTCTATCAGCATACTTCTTCATCCTCCTTGCATGATCGTGCAAGCACAACGGTGCCAACTCCAAGGTCTCCTCCCAAGCGTTCATGAACCTCTTTGCATGAGGTCTCCTCAAAAAACCTGTGGTCTCAACGGTGTGCGATGCAACCGCCATCTTCCCATTCACCAACTCAAAGGGACTGTACCCTGTAGCAGAACTCTTTTGAATATTGTAGCTAAACTGAGCAATATCCAAGAGTTCACGCCAATTCTTCTGATCAGTCGTCACATAATGTCTCAAGTAGTCCTCTAGCAATGTGTTGATCCGTTCGGTCTGCCCATCTGTCTACAGATGGTAGCTCGAACTCCTCAACAACTCTGTCCCAACTAACTTGAACAATGTGATCGAAAATCTCCCTGTAAAATGCGGATCTCTATCCGACAAAATGCTCAACGGCATCCCCCAATAATTCACTATGTTCTTAAGGAACAACTCCGCAGTCTGCTCGACTCCACAAGGTATCTTTGTCGAAACAAAGACAGCATACTTGGAAAAATGATCAACCACGACCATGATCCCATTATACCCTTGCACCTGAGGTAACTGAGTGATGAAGTCCATCGAGACACTCATCCATGGCCTCTCTAGAATCGGTAAAGGCTGTAACAGTCCTCCTTGCCTCTGCGTATCTGATTTGTCCTGCTGACAAATGATGCACGTATGTACATACTCCTCCACATCCTCTCGCATCTTCTCCCAAAAGAACCCCCTCTCCAACAATGCCAAAGAACAACGCTACCATGGGTGGCCAGCCCATGGAGAATCGTGGCACTCCTTCAAAAGGTGCGTCCTGAGACCAGATGTCTTTGGAACATAGATTTGGTTTCCAAAGAAAAAGTAACCGTCCTGTAGAAAGAACTTTCGTGTCTTCCCTTCCTTTATCTACTTCACTATATTCTGCGCCAAAGTATCAGTTTTAACACTTTCCTTCAGTTTGTTTTGCATCTCTTCTGACATCTGAACCCGACTTCTAATCCTTCCTGCCCGGTCTTCACCCTCCAATGCTGCAAGTTGTCCCTTCCTACTAAGGGCATATGCTAGCGCATTGTGTCTACCCGGTCTATACTCAATAGACATGTCGAACTCTGCCAAGAAGTCCTGTCAACGAGCTTGCTTCGCAGAAAGCTTTGGTTGTGATGCAAAATAACTTGCTGCAACGTTGTCAGTCTTGACAACAAACGAATTCCCAATCAGGTAATGCCTCCACACATGAAGACAATGGATGATCGCAGTCATCTCCTTCTCATGAACCGGATACCTCCGCTCTCTATCCTGCAACTTCCGACTCTCATATGCCACTGGATGCCCATCCTGCATAAGAACCCCTCCTATGGCAAAATCTGAAGCATCAGTGTGTACCTCAAACGGTCTCTCGAAGTTAGGCAACTTCAGTATCAGTGTTGTAACCATCCTTCTCTTCAAGTCATCAAATGCCTTTTGACATTTCTATGTCCAACACCACCTCTTGTCTTTCTTCAATAGGTCTGTCAGTGCTGATGTCACCTTGGAGTAACCTTCTACAAACTTCCGTTGGTAGTTGGTCATGCCCATGAACACCCTCATCTCATGGACATTCTTCGGTTCTACCCAGTCCTCGATAGCCTTCACTCTGCACGGCTCCATCCTTATATACGCCTGACCAACAATATGCCCAAGGAACGAAATCTTGGTCTGAGTGAACACACACTTAGACTTCTTCAAGAACAACTGATTCTCCCTTAGTGCCTTGAACACCATTGCCAAGTGCTTCTTATGATCCTCCATGTTGTCATTGTACACCACTATATCGTCCAAGTATACTACTATGAAAGAATCTAGGTATGGTCGTAGAACATCATTCATCAAAGTGCAAAATGTCGCAGGAGCGTTGCACAACCCGAATGGCATAACAAGGAACTCAAACCTACCATACCTTGTTACGATCACGGTCTTCTTTTCGTCTCCTTCAGCAATCCGCACCTGATAGTACCCATGCCTCAAGTCCAGCTTGGAAAACACTCGGGCTTTCGCAAGCTTGTCAAAGCAATGAGCAGCCAATGGCAAAGGATACCTGTTTCTCACCGTCTGCTTGTTCAATGCACGGTAGTCACAGCACATCCGTAGCTCATTCGAATCCTTCTTTCGCTGGAATAATACCGGAGCTCCATACGGGGACCTTGAAGGTCTAATGAAACTTGCATCAGCTAACTCCTTTAGCTGTCATTTTAATTCCTCCAATTCAGGCCCTAATAAACGATAAGGTGCTTTAGCTGAGGGTTCCTTCCCTGGTTCAAGCTCAATGCTATGGTCCACTGCACGCCTTAGTGGAAGCTTCTTCGGTAGTTCATCAGGCATCAAATCCACATACTTAGCTAGCACATCAGAAATCTCAGCTGGAACAGGCGTCCCCACTCCATCACCTTCGACTACCTTGAACATCACCGCATATGTTTCCATATCTGATTCCTTCATAGCTTTCTCCAAACTTAGTGCAGAAACGTGTTGCACCTTGACTTCCCTCCTTTGCCTCTGAGTGGGCAAAGTCCAAGTTTGTGTCTGTCCAACCAGCACCACCTCATCACAGAAGGGGACAACAATATCCCTGTTGCCCTTCAAGAAATATTGTCCAAGTATCACATCAAAGTCGTTCATCTCCATCACCGTGAAGTCCAACTGACCCGTCCTGTCTTTTATCTATACCGGCACTTCATGTGCCAAACCCGTCACCTTAGCCTTAGAGTTCATTGCCTTGACCTCCATGTTCGATGGGAGGATCATCAGTCCGACCTCTCTTGCCAACCGTGTCGTCATAAAGTTATGAGTAGCCCCTATGTCCACAAGAGCTTGAGTGGTCTTTCCACCGACCACCAAGTCCACGAAAACGAGACTGTTCATCCATGATTTCTCCATAACCTGTCCTTGCATACATATTCATTCTCTTTGCTTATCATCAAGCTTCTTCAACCCTGAATCAGCTCTGATACCACCTGTCGCAAAGTGCTGGTGTATATCAGCTTCATCAGACACCGGCTTCACTCGTCGTGAACCTGCTCTAATACCACCTGTCACACCCCCAACTCTTTTTTCCTTAAGTTGGCAGGTGCGACACCGCCTAAGTAACCAACCGTTTCCATGATTATGCTACTTTACGAACTACGCCTTCATTGATGTATAAAAACTTCAATTATGATTATAATGTGCGGAATCCATTAAAACAACATGATAAACGATAACCAGAACATCAAGAATATGCAAGAGAAAACTTTTTTTATTATATATGAGATTTTGATACAATGGCCGGGAGCGTCGCTCCACTGGCGTTATAACCCAAGGTGGACGGGCACGAGCGCACGGTGGTCGCACCTTCACCTTAACCAAATATACAACAAAACCCACAATACAAGTGTGCTTGAATGGGCGGGCGCGTCCGTGCACAGCCACACGACCCACCGACCAAGTATCGTTCAACGGGGCACCCGTTCACCGTGTGCGTTCAACCCTTGGGCTGGCGGTCCAACCGCACCCTCGCCCGTGTGCCCTCACCCAGCGGGTGGTCTACCCGACCTCCTACCCGCGCGCTGCACGATCATATGTTGCCCGACTACGCGGGCACATTCCACCAATGCTACCTGCGGTAGTGCGCCCTCCTTCGCACCTCTAGTGCGCACCTAAGACTTGAGCAAAGATGTTATGCGAAGTTGATGGTTCCAAATGAACGCGTCCTCCACATGTTTATACGCTTGCTTGTTGTGGTGACCATCTCCACAGCGGATCCCCCAATCTGCCCAACCGTTTTGTCTTTAAGCTTTTCTCACCGTCGGCTCCCCCAAAGCTTAATCCATCATTTGGTCGGCTTCATGTGTGGGGCGAGCTGCCAACTCACTCTATAAACGTGTGAACGCCCTCCCATATCCACGCGCACATGTTATGACTGTGCCTCCGCATGTTTGAGCGCTCGCATTCCATGACCTAGCCATTTTTGTGTGGGTGAGAGGTGAGAGCGCGTCGCATGAACCACAGGCGTTACACCACCCCTCCTTATCCTTATTCATTGTGAAAACCGATAGGGGTGGCGAGCTCACCCACCTACCCTCTTCCACTCCTCCTCCCCCACAAACGTCTTCAACCCAACATTTGTCCACCCCATCCGAGTTAAGTTAATAAGATTTTATGTTAAATAAATATATAAATTAAAGTTTTTGTTTGTGATTTAGAAATATGAGATGAATAATAAAAAGTAATATTTTAGTTTAATCGATATGCTAATTGTAAATAAGTCATGTTTATGACATATTCTTCCTATCATATGACTTCTCTTTAAAGATGAGAGAGGTAAATTATTGCCTCCAAAGTAAGTAAACGAAAAATGTAGTGACCAAAATCAACGAAAGCTTAGATAAAAGAAAACAATAGCGCCTTTGTAAAATCAAAACCGTTAGTACCTTTAGCCACGTTGGAGACCTTGCAATTGAGCTTTCTAACCTAAAGCTATATGCCATCCAATTCAAGCATAACCATATTTGCTTCATTCCTTTTGCACCGAAACCGTCGCCCCAATATTTTGAAGGCACAGAAAGCAACGACGGAAGCACGGAGCAACCAATAATCGATAGAAATAGAGAAAACAGGAGCAACCAATAATCTAATAGAAATAAAGAAAACAGTTCAGATTGGTAGATATAGTATAATGATTAGGTCAGGTGGCTTGGTCTGACGTTTTCTATGATTCAAACGTAAAATAGACAAAACTATATATACTTAAAATTTTTGAAGTAAAACTAAAGAAAACTACATATACTTAAAAATTGCTCCAAATATTAGATCTCTTGAATTGAAAAAATCCACAAATTTAAGCTCCAACTAAGACAGAGACTGGAAATAATAGAATATCGATTCCTTCCTCCAATGGAGGCTTGCAATGGCTTTGCAGGCAAATAGGAACATCCCATCATATCTCTTGTATCCATTGCCAAGTATCTTGCACGTCGTTTCAGCTGGAGGTTTCTTAGAGGTGGAGTCCCTGATATTCCTCTTTCACTCAATTTGTTAAGCCCGCAAGAATTGTATATAAAACTAATAATCTTTTGTATTGATGTCATTGATGGTACATAAAGATGGTATCAGTGGCGAAGGATTTGCATGTTGATCCAACTCGGCTAGAAATGAAACGCAAAACAAAATGAAACAAATATCAAAAAGTAGGTCAAATTTTCCGGCAGATATTTGGACTGCGGGAATTTTATTTTTAAAGACGCCAATGGGGAATCTAGATTTGTTTCGTGGAATCAGTAATTCTGGTTATATTTTAACGCGGATTACGTCAGGTTGATGTTCATCGTTCCGCGAGTTACTTAAACGGCAGTATGGCGAATCTGATTTAATTTATAATTATGAAATTTGAATTTGAATTCGATTTTATATAGAAAAACATTGATTTTATAAAAGTAATGTGAAAAAATTGGAGAATATACATTTTACATAGATTAACCTATTATCATTATTTTTTTTCAAAATTTTATAAAACTAAAATATTTTTTTTTATAATAATAATATTTTTTTCTATATACTTATTAATTTTTCTAACTATTATTTATTAAGAAAATTTATAATTGTATGGTAATGAGAAAATCCTAAATAAAATATATTATATAACAAAAACCCAAAATTAATGTTCAATGGAAAAGAATGAAATGAAAATTAGATATTAAATTGAAATTGAATAATATAAGATATTTAAATTGAAATTACTAATTCCCATTAGAACCCCAGATAATAAATAACTTGACAAATTAATTGTTATCACAAAAAAAAAAAACTTAATTAAATTCCAATACTATGATACCAATTAAATAATGACTCTTATTAAAACTATATTTTAAAGCTTTACCATTTTAAAATATAAAACTTATTTTAATAATTTTCATAAAAAAAATAATAAAAATTACAATTTTATAATTGAAAATTTTAGATATAGAATTTCCATAACATTTTTAATTAATATATGTACAAACATCCATCCTATAATTTATATATCTAAAAATATCTATCCTAGAGTAGCATTCACAAGTTTCACCAATATATATAGAAACATCCATTTTAGTAGAGCATTGACAAGTTTTACCAAGAGTTGTTTATAATGTGATTTTTTTGGAGTTTCAAACTTCACAATCTAGTGAAAATTTTTGTGGTGAAATTTTGATTTGTATTATTTAAAATAATTTTTTGACTGTATATATAGATTCAGCAACATTAAAAACCTTAAGGCACTTCTATTGTGCAAAATTTACATATCAATTTTGTGATTTCAATAAATTCCCACCAAATTTTTAAAAAATTTATTTTTAACTAAAGAAAATCAATATATACGATCCACTCATAATGAGTTATGGAGTGATTTAAATAAATAAATTTATAAATTTTTCAATAATTTTATACAGCGTGTGGGATGGAATGTGGCTGATCCATCCAATACAATTAAAAAAATTGCAAAATTGTTAAAATCTTGTTGAAACGGTAAAAGACCCATTAAAAAAATTTGTAAAAACTGACGAATAAATAAACAGTAAAGACCCATTAAATTTTTTTTTGTAAA
Source organism: Pinus taeda (assembly GCA_000404065.3). Taxonomy (NCBI): domain Eukaryota; kingdom Viridiplantae; phylum Streptophyta; class Pinopsida; order Pinales; family Pinaceae; genus Pinus; species Pinus taeda. The sequence continues at coordinate 18,704 of APFE031371946.1, read as the reverse complement.
AACTAACTATAAATCCGTTTTGAAATTCCACCTCTGAATTAAAAATGTCAGTGAAACACTAATTTCACGGACACCGCCTCTCAGAAAGCTCCAGCTAAACCGACGCGCAAGATTCACACCAACGTCCTGCATGTGGTACCATTCACGTGTTTTGTTCAGTCTGAGTACAATTACTGAGAGCAGGAATCTGTGGATGCTAACACATTCAACAGTCATGGTACGTAATATAAACAGGGTGGCAATGGACTGGCAATGGACTGAGGATTCTGTGTTGCCTATCAACATTATAAATTTGATTGATAGTAGATTAAAAAATAAAAATCAAAAAAATTGTTTTTTAATAATTTTTTGAAAATAGAAATAAATTCAGCATTATCAATAATTTTACTGTGCATATGATCGAAATTTAAAAAAAAAAAAAAACCATTTATTATAATCTCACCTAAATTTCGTTTATTTTCTATTCTAAACTAGTTTATAGATTCTTTAAACTACCCTTAAAAACTGATACTTCGATTCTCATTTCGAGTATCGAGAGGATGCTTCGGGATACCCAATGTCTCACGATAACACAGACACGTATGTACGTAGTAGTGCAGTTAACGCTGCTGCTGATCGGTGGTATAGCATTCGATCTGAAGTTATTTGGTATTGAACAATCTTCGTCCTGCCAGTAGCATCATTAAATAGGCTGTTTCTTAGTGCATGCTGTGAATCACGAATATGTCATTTTTCATCTTATTTGCTGGATATATTGGATAAGAATAATGTGCTATTTCATGATCAAAATGAAAAGTAGTAAATCATGAAAAATTTAGTGAGTGGTAATTAAAATTTATTTTTTTATTTTTCTAAATACTTTAAAAAATATTGTAATATGAATTATAATAAAACATTTTCGCAAGATGAAGTATTTTCAAATAGTTTGGATAGTTAATTTTTTTTTAAGAAACACGTTAACTGCATAAGAATGGTAGGAATAATAGGTTTTTTTTAATGATAGGAGTAATAGGTTTTTTTTTAATGGATTATTAGGGTAATTCTGAATTAGTTTGCATTTGTTGATAACAACTAGGCATAATTATCTTCATTACAAATTTGACAACTGAATTCTAATGGGATATCTAGATATTAGTTAGATAATTAAATTATGATAAATTTAGACTTGAAAAATATTTACATAAAAGACATTTATGTTATGAAATTATAGATAATAATATTTCCATTATGAAATTATGCACCATAACAATACTCTTAATAAAAAATTTAAAATATTTACCTAAATATAACTAGAATTTAAAGAAAGATGTTTTGTCTACTTACCCATGTAAGGATATATTCTTCAACAATATCAAATCATATACCTAAGAGCTCTTCTATTCTCTCATAGAATACTAAATTGATTCTAAATATTTTTGGTTGTCTAGAAATTAGATATCAAGAATTCACTTAAAATAATTTGTCAATTCCAATATTAGATGGAAAAATGATTTGTTCATGATTGGGATGTTATCAACAAATCGTGTTAAGTTTAGATCAAATTTTTTGAGATAGTTTAGTTTCTCCAAACATGTCTCCCATCCTCAATTTATTCTCATAAGATTTGAACCAATAACTTAATAAAAGTAAATCCAACACAAACTAATTAATCTATACCCATAAATTAAATATCTACTTGTGAGAATCTAACTTTTAAATTTCATAATACAAATAAATTTTAATTTATTTTATAAATTACTAGAGCTCTTATCCAACTACCTTCTTACAAATAATGGTCTTTTTAGATAGTGTTGAAATGATTAATGTAATTTTAAAATATTGGTATATTTACTCAATAATGTTGTGCGAGAGACCTGAAATAATGGTTCTTATAAATGATGACAATATATTATAAAGTTAAAAATTATACATGTTTTAATTACTGATTTATCTTGAAAAAACATAGGTTGCATTATATTATTTAAATTTTACAAAATCATTTTTAGAAAAATAGTAATTAAGTAATATTTAAATAAAAAAATCAATAGATCATATTTTGTAAATTTACAAATCCAATGTCAGGAAAAAAAGATTAATGTTAATTTTTAAGTATAATTTATTAAATTTAAATTTGTTTTGATTTTTACTTAATACTTAATTATTTAAAAACAAATTTAAATAATTTCAAAAATATTTTAATTTAAAAATTCATTAAACCAAATTCATAAAAAAATATCTTTGCATTTATTTATTTCAACTTTGCACTTTTCTTTTCGGTTAGGCATCTACCCAAATTCTTATGTTTTGAGATCTTATATTCTCCTCATAGATATTCAATTAAGTAGAACATTTAAAGAGTAGTTAGTTTTAAAACCGGTAAAAATTATGAGTTGGCAATTTTTTGTGAGTTTCAACATTTTCTTCTATAGAATGTGAGCTGAATGTGAGCTGATGTTATATGTTAACAAAGTTTAAAATATGTAGAATTAGAAATTGCAAAAAAACCACCTTAAGGAAGTAGCATAAGAAAGAGCAGCATGAAGAATGAAGCTCTGATATTTTATGCAAAACCCTATGAAGCTTGAGAGTTAGGCAAAAGCCCGCTAATCCTTAAAAGCTTGGAGACACACAAGGAATGTATTGCAATAAAATCTTGATTCTTACCTAGCTAGAAAATGTTGAATATGCTCAAAACCCGAGAGTACCCAACTACCTTCATGTGATTGAATAATTGACAATGTAGCACATAATCTAATGGCACAGAGTGATGACAAGTAGCCAGGGAAGTTTTCCTCGGAGTGAAACACCTTATAAAGTAATTATGAAGGACTTGATCTCACCAAAAAGGAATGGTAAGTAAAATACCATGGTGGACAAACAAAAATGATATGTCAGTATATTATGGAGTTTTTTTGGGAAAATAAAATTACCATGCAATGTGTAAATTTTCAGGTTAAATGTGTAATATTATCACTTCAATAGAGACACATTAAAAAATTAAGATAATAAATTTTGGAAAAATAATTGTCGACAATAATCTTTGTTTTACAACTCCACAAATTTTTGTAATAAGATTACATCATTTAGATACTCTAAGCATGAACATTATATTTTGCATGAAAAATAACATAACAGTGATAGGAAAACTCAAAATTGACATAGCTAGACACAATTTCTTTAGATATAATTTATATATTCAAAAATCCTACTCATTTTCATGCATTTTATATTTTTATTTCATTTTCAAATTCATTGTGTAAATACCTCTAATCATCCCTCTAAGTTATCATATTGCAATTTTTCCAAATTTATATTGTCAATAATGCATCATGAGAGATATCGTTAACTTGCACCAACCACTAAAACATTAAATCAAAAATCAAAAACTATATCTAAAAAAATATAATAATACCAAATAAATATATAATATTTAAAGAATAAAACAAATTAAATTTAAAATGTATGAATTGTCCAAAACTATTAACCACCTAATTAATTATAAGACCTTCATCATAATAAATTCTATATTTAAATTAAGAATACTTACCATAATTTTTTTTTAAGCAAAAATAAAATATACAATGTTAATGAAACACAAAAAAAATAATACATTAATATCCAATTTAAATTAAAAATACTTACTATAAAAAGCTTTTACCAGAAACAAAAATATGCAAAATTAATGAAACATAAGAAGATAGTACATTAATATCCAATTTTGAAAACTCTATGATAACTTTAATGGACAAATTGTTTAGTTTCCATATTACTAAAAGAACAGCCTAAATCTATATTGAACTATGCAAATACGTTTTCGTGTAACCATCATTGTTCATGGTTAAGAGAGTGATAAATGGAAAAATTGAAGTTGTTCTCGCTTTAAAAGATTGGGTTGTGGTAAGTTTTAGGAAAGGTGCCGCATAAAAATAGGGCTGGACATCATGAATAACACTAATGGAGATAGAGTTGGGTGGTTCACCTTTATATATATAAATGGAGTTATGGTTTTGAAATTTTCTTAACATCATGAAATAACACTAATGGAGATAGAGTTGGGTGGTTTACCTTTATATAATGGTTATGGTTTTAAAATTTTCTTAATTATTAAAAAATATTTAGAAAAAAAACAGAAAATGTAATAAGAAAGTTGAATAATAACAAAAACTTAAAATTGTTCAAACTTAAAAAGCTTTTTAGCCTCAAGATTTGGTGGTTTACTTTTATATATAAATGAAGTTATGGTTTTAAGGTTTCTTTAATTATTAGGAAATAAATAGAAAAAAGGAGTCGGAAAATGTAAAAATAAGAAAGTTGAATAAAAGCAAAAACTTAATATTGTTCAAATTTAAAGAGTCTTTCAGCCTAAAGATTGAGAATAAATAAATAAAGAATCAATTTTCTCTAATGTGAAATAGAGTACTATGAAGATATTAATATATGACATATATAATATAAATATATAATATATATAATTAATTGAAATAAGAATTGCTTTTTTACCTATTATTAAAAAAATTGCAATTATAAAACATTAAATCATATTTAATATCATTTTTATATAAACTAACAGAAATATATGGATATAAATATTTAAATTTAAAAATAAATTAATATACTTATTCAATTATTATACCATGTTGGCATAATCTATTATAGAAATAGTACTCACTCTTTATTAACAAATTTTATTATTTTTAAATATTTATTCATTTTCACTTTAACAATTTCTTTAAACAATTATCTTTTATTTTTCATATTTAAATTTTTTTTATTTGTTAATTCTTCTATTAAATTTTATATATTTTTTCTCTAAACAAAAAAATGTTATTTTCCCTATACACCAACATTACATCTTTTAGACCGGTAGAAAAACCATTTACAATAAGATAAAAATAATATTCAGTGTCCATCCAACCTTACAGGAAAATTCCTTACCATAAAATAAAAATATTATTCACCTTACATAACAACAAAATTTATGTCCTCAATAATAGCAGGAACCTGAAATTGAAATACATTATTAATACATCATCGTAATCACATGACTAGATTTTGTTACAGTAAGTGGGTTATGTCTATATCACTCACTGGTGACAGCGAGTGCAGAATTTTGAAGGAGTAGCAGAAATGGATGGTTTGTCGTGGGAAGAGTTTCGTTCGTAATGTGATCCCACCACCATAGACGTGAAGTAAGATCTAGTTGCTGCATGCTTATCTTCATGAGGCATTGTTGCCGTTACTCCATCTGTGCCTTTGAGTGGAGGGAACATCCTAAACAATGGTATTAAAATAAATTGACGCGAGATCACGTTGATGTCGTGGCGCATCAAAGTCAATTGCACTGCTCTCACGATGGCGTTAGTTGACAGAAGAGTATTGATACCTGTTGCGCACCCAAAATTTGTAAAATATGCAATTCGAAACACGCTGTCTACCTCCCTCACGCTGATGACAGGTCTGACGTTTTTGTAAATCGAATGCTCCAGAATGGGCTTAGTGGCCATAATCATCTTTAACTGCACGAGCATCATAATGAATGGTTCTAACCATCCAGCCACCTTACCCTGATTGAACAATTGACAATCTAACAATTGACAATCTTCCAATCGTCTAACCCATAATCTAACTGTGCAGAGTGATGACAGTGATGACAAGTAGCTTCTGTGGAATTTTTTCTCAGAAAGGAACGCCTTAAGGCATAAGTACCAAAGTTAAAATAATATATAAGTTAAAATATATATTACAAATGAGTGAATGAAGTTTGTTTGAACATTGGGAGATTGAGGTTAAGAAGAGCTAGGGTTTCAAGTTTATGCCAGCATTGAACTCCATGGAGGGGCACAAAGGGGGGAGCTCCACTCCCTCCTATAGTTAGGCCATAGCCAGCTAAGGTAAGAAAGTGATAGAAACTGCTAGAGGTCTTTCAGGAGAAGGGAAAAGGAACATTGAAGACGATCAAGATTTCACCAATACAACAGAGGACAATAGAACAATAGAAAATGAAGAAGACAAGAAATAAGAAGCAGAAAACAAAATGCAAAAGGGGCCATGCAAACCTAGGGATGAAGTCACACCCAGAGTAGTTTTAAATGATCGTACTCTGCAAGCACACAAGGATCACATGCAGACTTATGCTATCATTTGTAAATTCATGGGATTATGGCCCATTGAAAAGGCGCTACAAGTGTGGATTAAATACCACTGGAAACCGAAAGGAGGCATAGACCTACATCTTGGGTCAAAGGGTTTCTTCAATGTGGTCTTTACAAATATTGAGGACAAAGATAGGGTGTTTGAAGGAGGGCCCTACTTCTATGCAGCTGCAGGCCTCTACATGTAACCTTGGATGATGAATTTTGTCTCGGAGCGAGAGACTTTCACTTCGGTCCCGGTCTGGGTAAGACTCTATTCCCTACCTCTAGATTACTGGCAAACTGAATCCTTATCTGCCATAGGAAACAAATTAGGGTATTTTGTCAAAGCATCTAAGGCCACCAGAAGGGGAAAATATACTTCTTTCGCACGAATATGTGTGGATATGGATCTCTCTAGAGCTTTACCGGATGAGGTCATCTTAGAAGTTTTTGGTAAAGAATGGGTGCAAACAATAGATTATGAACATATTCCTTTCAGATGTCGTAGGTGCCATGAGCATGGGCACCTATTTAGAGATTGCCCTCTCAGTAAAATAGAGAACAAAAGTAAAGCTACCATAGTGAAAGACACTGAAAACTTTCACAAAGTGGGATATAAAGGAAAAGAAAGAAAAAGGGGGCCAAAGAAACATCAAATAGAAGGGCAACAAGCCAATCTAAACAGGTTCCAAGTACTAGAAGAAGAGGAAGAGAAAACAAAGGTAGATGAGGTAATGGAAGGCAGCCCAAGGGAGAAGGAAAAAAAAGAAAATAGTCGGAAAACACATGATATTAACAAACAAAAAGAGACTAAGATGAGCGATGGAGAATAGGGAATGGACCAAGAAATGACCTAGAGTGAGATGGAAATGAAGGATCATGAACTGCATGATATTCTTGTTAAATAACACCTAGATCTGGAAGGATTCTAGAAAAAGGGGACCATGGGAGGGGTAGACTCACTACCTCAAGAAGAGTTTAACAGAGTACAGTAGTTGTACCTATGGAAACTCGGGCTAAAGGGTTGGAAAGGCAAAGAAACAACGAAAGAAAGGGCAACAAAGGTGTGAAAACTATGAAAACCACACTAGGATTAGCTCCTAGAAATCAAGGAAGGAAAAGAGGCAGAAAAAAGTAGAATGAGCTATTGATGGAATGTGGAAAGCTAAATATAGAATTAGGTAAGATGAAAGATCTAGCCAACTACTCCTTTACAAATTTTTCATAATGAAGTTCACATTGTAGAATAGCAGAGGTCTAGGAAGTAAAAGAAAACAAAGAATACTTAGCAATAGAATGAAACAAGAAGCTTTGGATATGATCTTTATCCAGGAAAGTAAATGTTCCATTCAAAAAATAAAAGAAATACACAGTAAATGGCTCAATAAATATGAGTTTCTATAAGTCAAAGTAGATAAAACGAGAGGAGGTATACTTAGTCTTTGGAACCCCCAAAAGATTGTCATAATAGATGCTAAGGCATCTAGAAATTATCTTTTAGTGGTTATTCAGCCTGTCGGAGATAGGGAGACTTATTTGATTACAAATTTTTATGGCCCCCAAAGAGTCGATGATAAACTCAAGCTTCTAGATTCTCTTGTGGAACTAAGAGATAGACATGCAGGAGTACCACGGATCATGGGTGGGGACTTCAACATGATTAAATCACTATCAGGGAAAAAAGGTGGAACCAAAACATTAAACAAAGACTCTATAGAATTTCAAACATTTATAGACAATATGAAGCTAGTCAACACTGATATGAGTAATGGCCTCTTTACATAGAACAATAAGAGAAGAGGAGAGTTTCAAGTAGCCTCAAAGTTAGATAGATTCATAATCTTAGAGGACCTTATGCTCACAGATAAAGAAATGATAGTGAGAATTCTCCCCTTTGGAGGCTCGGACCATTGGCCTATAGAACTTGAGCTTCAGGGCATTGGCACCCCCAACAACAGACCTTTTAGATATGAGAATATCTGGCTCACCCACCCAGATTTTATCAACGACATTGCAAAATGGTGGACAGAAGATTTGCATATTCAGGGTAGAAGAATGTTTCTTCTACACAAAAGACTAAAACACATCAAGCTCAGACTCAAAGATTGGAAAAATAATGAATTTGGAAATATTTTTGAAGCGAAAAAAGTTGTTGAAGGAAAAATGCAGGAACTCAATCAAGCCCTTATCACGGATGGCTTTGATAGAGTAAGAAATGATCAAGTCACCAAGCATCATCAAGGCTGGGAGAACTTCTGTAAACAAGAGGAGATATTTTGGAGACAAAAATCAAGAGTTCAATGGCTAATAGAAGGGGAGTGAAACACTAGGTTTTTCCACAGATCCACCAAGGTGAACAGTTCTCATAACAGGATCTCATCGATCAAGGACGCCATAGGTCAACTACTCAATACCCATGAAGATATAGAAGTTGTGTTGGTTCAGCACTTTCGAAGTATCGCAGAGGAGACCATTTTTTACGGAGCTCATTTTATGAGGGACTTAATAAGGTACATACCTAAGCTAGTAACAAGAGAGGATAATTTCAATCTCAATAGGCCAGTGACTGAAGAGGAGGTTAGTGAGGTCATCAAGGAAATGTAGAATGGTAAAGCACCAGGCCCTCATGGTTTCAATGTGGATTCTTTAAATCTTGTTGGAACATTATCAAGCAAGATATTCTGAATGTCATGGAGGACTCTAGGATGAATACGACCATTTTGAAGGTGTTCAACACATCCTTCATCTCTTTGATCCCCAAACAGGACATTGCTCAGACTTCAGACAGATTTAGACCCATAGCTTTGTGCACTGTGGTGTACAAGATAATATCCAAAGTTATTTCCAATAGACTCAAACCCCTTCTTCCTACTCTAGTTTCTGTGGAGCAATCAAGATATCTGGAGGGTAAACAAATTACCAATGACATCATTCAAGCGCATGAGGTGGTTGATTCATTGTTAAGCAATAGGAAGGCGGGAATGATTATGCAATTGGACCTAGAAAAAGCTTATGATAAGTTAAATTGGACCTATATCAGGAAGTTCCTTCTAGCCTTTGGATTTGACCATAACTGGGTAAGATGGGTTATGGCCCTGGTAACTTCTTCTAGCTTCTCAATTCTGGTTAATGGTTCTCCATCCAAGACTTTTACTCCTTCAGGAGGCATCAGGCAGGGAGATCCACTCTCCCCCTTTCTCTTTATCCTCATGATGGAAGGACTTGGTCGATCTATCAAGCATGCTAAAGAAATGGGTAACATCAACGGTCTGCAACTCTCTAAGACTGAACAGGCTTTGACCCATTAACAATTTGTTGATGACATCATGCTGCAGAGAATCCCCACATTCAAAGAAGCACTAGCTTATAAATAAATCCTAAATGACTTTTCCATGGCTACAGTTATGAAGGTAAATATCTCCAAATCTAACATTTTCTTCTTTAACACTAATATTGTTATTCAGAGGAATATCTCTAGAATTATGGGCTTTCAAAGGGATGTCCTTCCTTTCAAATATTTGGGAGTTCCTCTAACTGATAAACCTTTGCACAAGAGCATTTGGGAGCTGGTGATTAACAAAATGTAGGATAAAACCTGGAAACAGACTATTAGATCTTTAAACTTGGCAGGCCGGTTGGTACTTACAAAAGTTGTACTTCAATCAATGCCCATCTTCATGCTTTTAGCTCTTCCAGCTCCAAAAGGAGTTTTGAAACAGTTTAGAAACATTCAAAGAGACCTTATTTTGGGTAAGGGGGAGGAGAGAAATAAATGGGCCTTGGTAGCCCGGGATAATATTTGCAAGCCTAAAAACCACGGAGGCCTTAGACTGGATGATATAGAAGTGCTAAGCAAAGTTTTAGGGGCAAAATTATGGTGGCATTGGGTAAAAGATACAAAGGCCCAGTGGGCTCATATTTGGAAAGGAAAATACACCAGCAATTGGCAAGATAATGATCACATAAGGATGACTAGCATCATAAAAGGCTCCTACATCCGGATAAAGCCTAGGAGAATAAAGGCTTACTGCAAAAAAATACCTTCTGGGAAATTAGAGAGGGAGATGTTGCTTTGTTTTGGGAGGATAAATGGCAACAAGAACCTATACTGCCAAGAGAGGACTTTGTGGACCTCAAGAAAGAAATTGATACCAAAGGGTCACTTAGGGTAAAAGATTTTTGGGATCAAACCAATAGTGAAAGAAAATGGAGAAGCTGGAAGAATATAGAATACAGGGATGATAGCCCCTTGAAAGCAAAAGATGATGCACTTCTAACAATTGTGGACCAAAGGAAAATTTTGGTTTCAGAGGGGTATGACCAACTTAGATGGGGCAACAATAATGAGGGTACCTTCGATCTTAAGGAGGAAAAGCGCATAATCCTGGAGTTGGATTCTAATGAACCAGATAGGGTTTGAAAGAACCTATGGAGGCATCAAGGATGGATGAAAATCAAACTCTTCATGTGGCTAGTACATCATCAAAAAATTTTGACTTGGGAAAACATTCAGAAGAGGGGTGTTCTGGGACCTTTTAGATGCCAACTTTTTAAATCCCAAGAGGAAACGATGGAGCACCTTCTCAATAATTGCATTTTCACCTCCAAGTTGTGGGATGCTTTTGGCACAATTTTCAAACAGATAGACAGAGACAAAGGAAGCATTATAAATACCCTTAATAAATGGAGAGGAAACTTCTCTAATTATGAAATTCTTCGCTCAGCTTGGGGTTTAACCCCAAGCTTCATAATATGGAATGTCTGGAAAGAAAGGAACTATAGAATCTTGAAAAATGAAAAACGTTCCTCCCAGCGCATTATTGCACAGATCTTAAGACAACTTAAGGAGACAATGGGAACTTTAGTGCGAACAAACCAAAGAATCCACCTTCAGAAGTTGAAATGCAGATACTTCTTTAGTTGGGTATGTAGGGGCTTATACCATAGGGCACAGACAGGAAGGTGAAGAAATTGGTTAATAAGCCAGACTGCTAGCATCCTCCCCATCAAGGTTTTTTGAAATATAACATTGATGGGGCCTCAAAAGGTAACCTAGGTATTGTTGGTTATGGAGGGGTGTTAAGGGATGAAAATAGTTGCATCCTTTTGATTATTCATTGGCATTTGGGAAGAGCCACAAACAATATGGTAGAATTAATGGCACTTGAGCAATGTCTAGAAATCCTCAAGCAGGACAATCTCTAGAATATAATAATTGAAGTTGATTCTGAGTTAATCATTAACTCGGTCAAGAGAATCTGCTGTGGCACAGAGTTGGAAAAACTCTCAGGACACCAGAGGCTACTTCATGTCTTTCAAAGGATTTAGTTTGACCTTTTGTGCTTGCAAACTATGAGTTTTACTCATGTGCGAAGGACAACAAATAAATTGGCAGACATTATAGCTAATCAAGGGGTTCTCTACACTAAAATCAGGGTCAAGTTGAGTTGGCAAGGGATTCCTTAAAATAGATTGAGGGAGCATTGCCTCAATCAGGCGAATGAGGATAGAACATCATTTCCAAACAGAGTCGTAGAGAAGGGGTCTAGTTGATTCGTATTCAACATGAAGTGTTATTTCAAAAGTGATGTTACAATTGGGATGCAGGTCTTTGTCTGCCTTCTCAGCCCAGGTAAGCGTAAGCCCAGAAGTCTCAGGTGGAAGTTGCTCAGTAGATAGTGGTTCTTAGATGATTGAATGGAGAACATCGAGAATGGCAAGAATATTTTCATCGTCCTTTGGTTCAAGCACCAGAGGAGTTGGGATGGTGCGAGGGACTGGAGTCCCGGCTTTCTCAACAAACTCAACACCCCCACTTTACTTCCCGTGGTGTCAATACCACCCTCGAGGTGGTTTCTAGTTTATTACATGCTCGAGAGTGGTTTTTCGGAGGCATGAGAGATTCCAATCAGCACACAACATGTGGCCAAGGTTGGGGAGAGAATATTGCTCTCATCGCACGGTAATTATCTGTGCTTTTGGTTCATGTGATATGATCCTCCACCATTGGATCAGGCGAGGAGAATCAACGGTTAGGGAACAACGTGCATGTTGGTGGGTCCAGGTCTTTTATCATGCGGGAGGTCACAAGGTGATCGCACGGTAATTCTCTATGCTTTTGGTTCATGCGATATGATCCTTTGTTGTTGGATCAGGTGAGGAGAATCAACGGTCAAGGAAAAACGTGCATGTTGGTGGGTCTGGGTATTTTGGTCATTCACGCATTGTTTATTTTGGATTTGAATTACTTCGGGTCTGTTGTTTGGGTGTTTAGGACCTAGTTGGCGGGTTTTTCTTTTTTTGGTAATGCTTTACCTAGGTAGAAAAGGTTTAGCCTATGGTTGATTGGATTTTAGGTAATTTTACCCTTTGAACATTTTGAATAGAAGGCATGACTCTTGCATAAGAAAAAAAATATATTACAAATGGGTCTATATGTTTAATAGGCTTATTATATTTAAATTTAATAAATTTTAAATAAATAATTAAATTATAGTTTTATTGTGAAATTCATATTTTATTGTAAGCCTTTATACCATGAGATAATATTTCATGAAATTTCTCCAGTAAGACATTTAAAAGGTAGCATTCTCTATCCATTCATTAACATTTCATTCATCTTTTCTTTAACCTTATTTTTTGTTTTGTTCATTTGTGCCCCATAGTGAAAATGTTGATCAATCTTATATTATTAAAGAGATTAGGTTTATGTGTATGTAAATGTACATACAAAGGTGTGTGTAAAGCATGTGGAATTCAAATTATCACTTTGAGAATAACTTTCGCTGTCAAAGATGGTTACTTTCTCTAGTCAAATAGGACGATGTGCTTGCTACGATTTTTATAAACACGTATATGTTATAGGAATATGCATTGTAACATACTCTTTACCCATCCAAAATAACATTCTCTAGTACAAATTCAAATGAATATTTGTAGACTTATAAATACATTCATGGAAATGTTAGTAATTTTTTTTATAAATGCAAACTATATTAAGAATACACATCAATATTTAAACCTCAGATTAAATATAGAATAGACATAGTAGATAAAAAAAACATTAAGATAGTAAACAAACTGTTATGAAACCAACCCACAAAAAGATAGAAAAGATAGATCAATGACTTCTAAATAAGCCTCTTCGAGGGGGAATCCTCCTTTACATTATATAAATGAACAATTCTTGGATGATACAAATGAAAAGACCTCCTTTCTATATATAGGAGTTTGAGGGGTTATAATATAATCAAAGCCAACACAACAATAATAATGTAAGGGCACAATAATAAAAATAGTGGGCTTCTATGGGGCACAATATTAACAATATGGGGACTACATGGGCACAACAATATAATAAGTGGGTTGTACTAATAACAATAAGGGGTTACACTTGTAGTATAGGGACCTAACATGCCCCTCTCCTTCAAAAAATGTTGTCCTCAATGCTTAAGTAGTTCTTGATGCTTCTGTATACAATTCTTGTCCTCCCATGTGGAATCTTTACTGGCTAAGTTCTTCCACTTGATGCGATACTCTAAAATTGATTGATTTCGTAGTTGTCGGGTTCTTGTTTCTGTGACTACAAGTTCCAATATGATTTTTCCTTCCTCGTTAAGTTCTAGCAATGTTGTTTGAACTGGGATCTTCTACAACTTTTGAATGAGTGGAAACACTTCTTCGTCCTTCTTCCATTCATCCCTTGCTTCGTTTATCCAAACTAGTTGGATAATGGAAATAACAAAAAAAAATGATTCGACTCCTCATCCTTTCTTGAGAGTGCATCTGCAACAACATTTTTCTTCCCTTTTTTTAGGTGATTTCAAAGTCATAACCGAACATAATTGTGACCCATTTTTTCTATTCTTCTAAAAATAATCTTTGTTCTAAAAAGTATTTAAGACTATCATGATCCATTTTTACCTTGAAGTGTCTTCCCATTATGTAAGGTCGCCATTTCTTAAGTGCATGTAGTATTGCTAACATTTCCTTCTCATAAATATCTTTCTTGAGATGTAGTCGTAAAAATACCCAATCGTGTACTCAAAACTTCTTTCACTGCGATGTTGATCTACCTATTGTTTCATTTGATTCTACACCAAAGTGGTGTTATCCTTTAAAAGTTGGAGAACTTGTTGTTGATGCTCGATGTGATCTTTCACTACTTTAACCTTTTTCTTCTTGATATGTCCTTCTATCTTGAGATTTTGAGGAGTGGTAATTTCTTCCAATGCTTTACAATATATGGTTGGATTCATTTCTTGATGCTCGATGTGATCTTTCACTTCTTGAACATTTTAGTTCTTCATATGAATGTCTATGTTGATAGTTTGAGGAGTGGTAATTCTGGCCAATGAATTACAAGATATGGTTGGATTCATTTCTTCTTTCTCGATGTGGTATTTCACTTCTTGAACCTTTTTTTTTTTGATATGTCCTTATATCTTGAGAGTTTGAGGAATGGTAATTCTTGCCAATTCTTCACAAGATATGGTGGGATTCATTTCTTCTTTCTCTCGGGTTGGGTCCTAGCATATATTCTCTTCTTTTGATGTTTCTTGATCCTTTTCTTCCTCCTCTTCATACTCTATGTAAAATAATTTCTGCTCAGCATACTTATGACCTTTAGTGCATTGGCTATCAAAATTGTAACAAAGCCCTTTTTCTATTTTTCTTCTAATTTTTGTGGTGTAACCCTTGTAGGTTGTGGAAGGTTAGGAGAAATAACACTTCCATGTTTATAGTTGTGAGGGGTAGACTTCCTTGTTGCCATAATTTTTCTTTCCACTTTGTAACAAAGTTTTTTTCTCTTTTTTCTTCCAATTGTTGTGGTTTTGCTCTAAAGAAGGTGATGCTCTTGATATCCTCATAATGTGCTATCATTTCCTCCATGAAAATTGACCACGTAACAAGTTGTTTATGAGAACAAAGCCCTTTATACCATAAAAATTGATTTTGTTCTAAATAGGATGATGTAATACATACCTTTTGTAATAGTGGTACACCATGTAGATCAAAATATTTCTCCATCTCTAGTATCCAATTTACCAGATCCTTGCCATCAAACTTCATCATATCGCCTTCTCTTGATTTTAGGAGCTCAATCTTGAAATGACTGTAACTCTGTAATTTTGGATCTTTCAATTCTGCAATTGTGACCTACACTAGTCCTTTGTGTCCTCTTTCTAATGTCGCTAGTCTGATTGAAATTGGATTCTCCAAGAAAGAGTTATGCACAATCTCCCATGATGACCTCATTATATACCTTTTCAGAAGAGTGAAATTGTATGAAGAGCCATGTGTCACTATTTTCACCTTCAGATTAGAAAAATATCTACAGGAAACTACAATTTGTCCTCTTTCTGTAACTTCTTACGAAATTTTAATCTGATGCTCAAAGAGATAGTTATGACGATTTTCCCCAGGTCACATGTTTAGAATCTAATTAGGGACTCTACAGAAAGGCCAACTTCCTCAGATCATATCTCTGCAAATATAGCACGAGAGGATCTGAAATTTGGATCTAAGATTCAGAACGATTTCAATACAAATGGGTTTTTTCTGAGCGTCTGAAACATTACAGAAAAATGTTATAACACAAATTCCATCATGACCAATTTGGGGCAACAAAACCCTAGAATCCAAAGCTCTCATACCAAATGTTATGAAACCAGCTCACAAAAAGATATAAAAGATAGATCAATGACTTAGAAATAAGCCTCTTCATGGGGGCATCCTCCTTTACATTACATAAATGAAAAATTCTTGGATGATACAAATGAAAAAACCTCCTTTCTATATATAGGAGTCTAAGGGGTCATAATATAATCAGAGCCAACATAACAATAATAATAGAAGGGTACAATAATAAAAATAGTGGGCTTCTATGGGACACAATAATAACAATATGGGGACTACATGGGCACAACTATATAATAAGTGGGTTGTACTAATAACAATAAGGGCTTACACTAGTAGTAGAGGGACCTAACACAAACATACTTGAAAGGACACTTATCTTTATAACCTTTCTACACATTTGTATATGATGGACGTTCCACACATCGATATTTTTGCACCAATTGTTTCTATAATAGGTTACCATCAATCTAGGAATATGATTCCACAAAGACAAGAAAGATTCTATGGCTAGCTATAGTCCAAACAAACAACCCAAAATATGGCAGAATCAAAGTGACATTTGTCCCAAAAAAATTCTAACCACACTATTTTCTTCCCTATGAGTCTTTATAACCCACATGATGATATATATTTCTCTTCAACAAATTCCGTGAAATATATCCATATTCTCTTGTTCTCTGACATTGATCACCCAGCAATCTCATAGCTTGGGGTTTGAGGAAATCTAACTATATATGAAGTGCACATAATAGCCTTTATATGGTCTTTTTGGTCAATATTCAACAAGAAATCTTCATGGGCATGACAACATATCACTTTTCATGAATATGAAGTACAAAAATTAGATTTCCACACCTTGGATATCTTTGACTCATTCTCAACATAAAAAAAAAAAGAAAAAAAATATCGCTTTTTGCCCCTGTTGTAAAATTTTATCCTCCCTTTTACTGAAGTTTCCTTTTTCTTTTCTTCCATGCATTTTTTACTCTCATAATTCCCCAAGTTTATTTTACTCATTGCATGATCTCATAACTATGTGAGATGTCGTTTTCACCAACCTCTTAAATGCATTTAGTGACTAGATTTGATAAGTTGGAGGAGGATCTTAAGGTAAACAACACAATTGTCTAGGGAAAAAGGCATGTTCTTCTTAGGCATGTGGAATCTTCACAAATTCCACTTTTTTCCACTTTATTATAAAATCAAATCCCCCATAACTCATTTTTTATCCATTTGTATCCATTATTTTATTATTTCCATCTTCAGTATCCATATCATTACACTGCTTGATCTAAATTCTTTCATTTCACATCTATTATCTATCTCAAATCTTTCATAGTGGAAAAAAATTGGAAGGATTAGCTTGTATGCTCATTTTAATGAAGGGTCTTGGCTTGGAGGAATTAATCCATACTTGTATATTTCCATACTAGAGGAAAGAGAGTAGAGTAGCCTCATATTCTATCTAGGTTTGCTTTCGTAATATTTGATCCCTCTTAGTGATTCATAGATCTATATTTAATATGGATCTAAAATGGTAGTTCAAAAATGGACAAGTTTGTGTTTTATGGCCCCAAAATGTGTTTCAGATAATAAAAGTTTCATAAATGAGGGAAACTTGTTTTGCAAGGACTGAAATAAATTTAGTAGTTGTATAATGTATTTCCAAAACATCCTAGGTGAGTTCTTACTTCATGTTTAAATGTGTTTGGTAAAAATGTGAAAAAATAACAATAATGTTAAATTATTAAACTAAAATGTGACATTTCCTTAATAGGTTCTAGGATTGACAATATTCCAACAATTTCATTAGATTCTCCAATATATGATTGTATGGGGTTGGCATTTATTGAAAAGGAAACGAGCCTTTTATTATCCCCATTTTGTAGGAACTATTTTTTAAAATCATCTAGACTAAAGAAAAATTTGGTCTTCCATTAAGCCAAAATCGTTAATTAGTTAAGTCAAGATTTTCCTACTTTATGGTCAGTATTACATAACTTCATAAAAATTGATGGTGTTGAATAACGTTGTGATAAACCTATTCCCTTAAGTGAAGTTTAATGGTATTATATGTACAATACCAACCTCCCTGGACACCTTAAAAAAGTGGGTTATGAAAATTCCGATTTCGTTAACCATCCTAAACATCTTTTCAGAAGCCACATTTGTCTTCTACTTATTGGGATATTTCCAACGATATAAATTTCCTCAAAATACAAGGTATGAAAATAAGGTTATGGTCCTAATAATATTGTCCCTTTGGTGCCACATTAGAATCCATACCATCCATGTGTCATACCACATTCAACCATTTACACAAGCCAAACACCTTCACTTCCTACGTCGTATCTTGATCCATCATTCTTCTTTACCAACATAGCGAGTTTTCCAATCTTTTGGTATTTTGTATCCAACGAGTAGCGCTAAGTCAATAGTCAAAATTTAGGGCCAATAAAACATACAAGTTCCAATTATGTAAAAATTCAAATTTCTTCATTTCTAGATTCAAAACATGTGCTAATTTATTTCACCTAGACAATTTCTTTCCACTAAGGCCTTCACCTCAAAACCATTGTTATTTTTATACACAATAGTTCCAATGCACATCATCATAAAATATTTTAGTTGTCCATATATATACAATTATAGATATTTGGAACGTCCAACTTCAAAAAAAGAAATGGCATTTTAACAAAATTCTAAATCCTGCTACTGTATTAAATAAGAACACTTGGATGCCAAGTTATCTAAACTTTCAAATAATGGGAACATATTCATCCAAAATACCTCTACCCTTTCAGGTCCTTTACTACTAGGCCCATGATCATAGCACCCATTGTCCCATATGACTAAGGGATATTTCTAAAATAAAACCCCACATTTCCAAATCATAGACCTTTAATAGGCCCTTTGATGATCTAGGTTGATATTGGTGGCCACCCACCT
>APFE031371939.1:56430-92570 GCA_000404065.3 Pinus taeda | reverse complement strand
GCATGCTATCGGTGGTATTGGGGCTTAAGTCATGCGATCAACGATCGGTATTGGTGATCGGCGTCGGCAAACAGCGTTGGTAGATGCCAAAGGCAGAACCCCCAGATTGCAGTGATTGCGATATGCGATAGAAATCAGTGATGCAATCTCAATCATTGGATTGAAATTCAGATCAAGAGTGTAAATTTAATCGGCGATATCGGCCATCGGCAGATTGACGATCGGCATATCGACGATTCAGTGATCGGTAATCGACATATCGACAAATCGGTGATCCCATATACCAAGGGCGATGCAATGCAATTTGGACCATTACATCAAGAAATATATCAAAGGTCCAGATCTAGTCGACATATCGACAATTCGCAGATTGATGTATCGGTGATCAACGATCGATGATTCCCTGATATACAGGGCCATTGACAGAGTGATCTGTGATTACGATATAGCACGAACCCGATAGATTTATAGACCTGATTTGATGAAATTTGAACTCTGGTTTATCATATTTTTCAATGTTTTCTATGTATTTTTAGTTTGAACTAAAAAATGTCATTTTGGTGGTTTTCTTGCGTCGGTCGAACCTTCCGTTCAAACGGCTTTTATTCTAACTTAACAGACTCCACATTTTAAGTGGCCTTGTCACGAAAATGTGTTATAAAACATGATGAGTGATAGAGAGTAGAGGCTAGAGAAGGTAGAGAGCCCGAGAGCTTGAAATACCAAACAGCCATTGAGGAGGCAGCGCCCAACAGAGAGCCATGGAACGAGAGGGTCAAACTAAGACAGAGAGAGTTGGACAGTGCCCGCGAGTTACTCAGAGAAGCTTGAAAGTAGAACGCTTCAGAGCCAGAGCGCCGCATAGCTAGAGAGCAACAAAGAGTGATCGAGGTAGTGTGTGAAGGTGAGCCACAAACCAGAGGGTCAGGTAGAGCCGAAGACTTGTAGGGACATAGCCGGAGTGCTACAAACCCAGATAGCTAGAGAGCTATATTGCATATAGCCAAAGCAACCTTCTTCTTGCAATCAATGCTATGAGATTGATGTTTCAACAAGCTTCAACACTTTGATAATGTTGTTTCAGATGCCCAGATTGTGACAAGTCAGGAAAAGATTGATGCAAGGGGAGCTAAAGTCCAGATTGGTAATAGGCCCTTCCTGGGCATCAAGAATGTGAACAACGTTATTCACCATGGATTGTTTTTGCTAAAGATATGAACATCCACTTCTTCAGATGGCCCATGGTGTGAGGTATATGATTATTTCTCATGTATTTCTTCTTTATGTATTATGCTGCATGGATCCTTGATTGATGTTGATGCATGATCTTGTTTATTACATGTTGTCATGATTCCTTGCTTGATTTGATGGGGAGTCAGCTATGTGATGTATTTGTTGTCATAACGCATCAGGTTATGATTTGAGATCCCTTGTCGTATGTTGCTGGGATACTCTTCTTGTATTCATGCATGATTTTGTTATTGAGATCCCTTTTGTGGCATGTTAGCGGGATGCTCATCATGCATGTTTTTGTGTCATACTAATACGAGTCTTTTCATTGAGAGTTCTAGTTGTGGAACATCTCTTAGAGCCACTCCTATGAGAGGGAATTTTTCCTTGTATGATCACGACATCATCTCTTGTGTACATCACCTTTATTGAAAGCACTTAATGTAGTGGCCTACATCATCTTGACACCGGGGCCCGAAGATGTAGTCCCTCCTAGACGAACTTCGTTATCAATGCTTATCTTTTCATGTGTCGATGATTGTTATGTTCCTCTTCTTTTCCGCATGCAGATGTATTCATTAGGGTTCTTTTAAAATGAAATTTAACAAATCACGAAAGTAAAAGGTCTTGGAAGGGTCCTTCGTTACACCCTAACCTGGTTCAGTGGAGGAATAACCTGTTATAGAGTTTTATGAACCCAACATTTCAAACTGCCAAGTGAGTCCATCTTCAGAGGATATGTCAATAGATTAAGAAGATATTAATGATATATCAAAGAGCTAATCTTGAGAGTATATATATGGACTATGAAGAGGATTAATGTAAGAGATTTAGTCAGCCATAATCTAAATAGTTTAGTAATATATTGATAAATTGGAAATTTAAAACATTAGGGAATTTCTACCCAAGCATAGAGGATGTTTGCAAGTAGCGAATTTCGGAGTGAGATTATTATCTCTACAATTTTTAAGAAAATATAGATTGGATATCACTTTAGTTCTAGATAATTTTAATTTCTCAAATTCTGATGTGTTTTCCATCATGTCCCTTCCATGGTAGGACATGATATTTTTAAGTAATGAATCCATACAGGTGAGGAGAATTTTAGATAGTGGAGGAATAATGAATCCATATAAGTGAGGATAAGTTTACGTAGTGGAGGAATAACCTGTTATAGAACTCCTCCATTATCTAAAATTCTCCTCACCTCTATAGATTCATTATTTAAAAACCAACTAGAATGTTTTTCCCAACATTTAGCGTGGAATACGTGTCCCATGACCTTGGCCTTATTTTGACTTTATTAACTTTATTACATATATTTTTAACCCAAAATTGTTACACTCGTTTGCAGTTATAGTATTCGTTAAAAATCATTAATAGCATAACTAAATCATGACATAAACACAAAAAAAACCTTAAAACAACTCAGGAAAGAACAAATATTATATTTACGCTAGAAAGTAAAATGGGAAAACCAACTAAAACTCAAACTCTTCAATTTAGCAATGTGTTCATTACTTTCTACACCTCCCTCTCTCAATTGGACCAAAAACACACCCTTTAAAGTTGAAAACTCCTTTTAAAAAAACTATGAAAAGCTAAGAGAAATGAGAAGACCAATGGAAGGACGTTTCATTTCTTATTCCATAGTCTTCTCTCCTATTCATTTTAGTTGTGATCATTTAATTCTGATTTACCTCTCATATTTCTCTCATTCCACTTTTACATTTACCATATTTTATTCGTCAAGATTCTCTGTCTTTGACACATTCTATTTAAATCGACTACAAAACAATTTTACAACCTTAATAAGCTATACCATGATTAAAATATCTATATATTTTATAAAATATTGAATTATAAAAAAAATAAAAAAATTAATAAAAAATCAAATATTAAATTATGAATAATAACAAAAATATTATAATCTAATTGAGATAAATAAATTTAACCACGAAATTAATAATAAAAAAAAATAAGCTAAGAATGCAAATGAAGTTTAAAATCTCTCAAGTTCTTGATTCTAAAATAAATAAAGACAGACACCATGCTTAACTAATCACCACTTCATTACTGAACGAAAAGAGTATTTTGTTGTTGTTGTTCTTTCCACGACTTCATCATTGGATGAAGAAAGCATTTCCTTCCCGTTTTCTTTCATCATCAAATCGAAGCTTAAGATATGGCTTCATTATTGAATGAAAAAGACATTTCCTTTTGGTTTTTTTCTCGTGATCAAATCAAAGTTTCATGTTGCCATTTTTTTTTTTTGATAAAATCAAAGCTTACATTTCATGTTGCCATCTTTTTTTATAGATAAAATCAAAGTTTAAGATAAAGATAATATTTTGAATGAAGAAATATTTCATTATTGTTTTTTAGCGACCAATCAAAATTTAGGATATGATAATATGTTGAATAAAGAAACATTTTAGTGTTGTTTTTCTAGCATATGATAATATTTTAAATGAGGAAATATATTGATGTTTTTTTGGGATATGATAATATTTTGAATGAGGAATTATTTTATTGTTGGTTTTTAGATTAAATTAAAATTTAATAGATTAGTTTAATAATGAGTTTATTGAGTTGGAAAAATACTTATAGGTAGATTAGTTAAAGTTTTATTGTCATACTCAGAAAACTCAAAGATTCAAATAATTACAAAGTATTGTAATATAAATCATAATAAAAAGAATATTTTACCTTGTGTATTAAATTAATTTTAAATTCGAAAATAAAATAATAATTTCAATATGATACATGTAAATTAATGATAAAAAAACATTCTTTTACTATTTTTTTCATCAAACTAAACTCTACCTTCTTACTACTTTAACCCTACCATCTTGCTACCTTAACCTTACCATCTTGCTAGCTCCATGAGTAAGTAGACGGTTTTGAGTAAGCTCCATGAGTGAGTGGATTATTGAAACTAAACTCTACCTCCTTGACCCTACCATCTTGCTACCTTAACCCTACCATCTTGCTAGCTCCATGAGTAAGTAGACGGTTTTGAGTAAGCTCCATGAGTGAGTGGATTGTTTTCAATAAATATAATGTCCTTTATTACATTTAGAATGACATTATGCAATTCTTTTAAATTTTGTATTTTTTAATGAAAATATATTAATTATTAATTATCTTTATTATTTGTTATTTAATTATTAATTGTTAATACTTATATTTAACTGAAAATATATATATAAATTTCTATTTAATATTTATCCTAGATCTGATTAAATGCACTATTATTTAAATAATTATAAATATAATTGATCTTTATTCATTTATATGATTATGTATTCTTATGTTTTATGTTTATTATATTTACTAGCAAAAATTTATATATTTTATCATATTTTACTCTAAAAAAATCTCAAAAGCCGACACTTAAACCTACCCATAACATTGTATAAATATAAATATAAATTATATAGTAAAAATTACAAATATATTATTAACCTATTTTTAGTTGTGCCTCTTTCCTACGGTCTATAATTTCATTGGCAATTTAAAATTGCAAAAGCCTATCAAATACATGATGTTATATGCCCGCTAAGTTCTCCCTTTATAAATGAATGGAATGGATTAATGTCTGATTTGAGAAGTAAATGTATAGGACAAATTTAATCAATCTCTAGCTCCCCTTTGTTCGACATATAATCAATGTTTTTTAAAAATATCGTTCATTTGTTTTTATGCTTATATAATTTACTTATTTTTCGTTTTCACTCGAGGTTTCTTTTTTGAATGCCAATACCCATTAGAAGTGGTTTACTATTACCTCATAACAACCTTAAATCATATAATTGTTGTATAGTGTTGTATCTTTAATTGTCTATATGCATAATGCAATGACCACGAGGGACATTTGAGTTTGACATTTTTATCTTTATAAAATAATTATTTGTAAATTTTTTAATCTCTAAAGAATAATAAAATATATATTTTTAATAGCATAACAGTTTGTTAATAGGAATTGAGGGGTAAAACAAGGAGTTTTCTACAATCATCGTGTTATTATAATAATGTTATACTTTATAAGGAATTCATGTAGCTTTAATCTAAGGAATGACGCTATGAAACAAGGAATGAAATTGGAATCCCAAACTAGATATGTGTTTTTACCATGTCATTTACTCTATGCAACGAAATATGGAATTTTATAGTAAATTTCTAGTTGAAAATCTAAATGGGAATTTTTATATAAATTTAGAACAAGTTGTATTTTGTTCCATGGAATCTTCATGCTAGCACGAGAAAAGATTTGATGAAGATTTTCTAAAAGGAGGAGCACTAAAGGATAGTAATTGCATGTCCAAAATGGATCATTATATGATAACATCATTATATAATTTGTTATCTTCTTAGTGCTTTCTAAGTGGAAAATTTGGAGAAATTGGCTTCCAAGGCTCATTTTAGTAGTAGGTTAAAATTTGGAGAATTGGTGTCCATAACCTCCCATAGTTGTTTCAAGGCATAAAATGGAACTTTTTGGGGTCATAAATTTGTGAGAAAATCTCCTAGCCCCTCAACATTAATTGTGACATTAAAGTCTTTCAAACAATGTGAAAGTCATTGGAACTAGAGCTCATATGAAAAATGTATTCCTTGCATAGGATGGCCTACCTTGTTGACCACTGTGATACACGTGGATGTCATGTTAGTTCCAATTAGTCATCCATGTGTGGCTAGCCACAAATATACTTTCAAGAATGATGCAAGAGCATTGAACCATCCTTTGAGAAAAATAAGAAAGAATGAGGTCTACAAGGCAGAACTATAAGAAAAGGCAGAATAATATCTATTTTGTAAAGGATTAAAAGATTGAAAAATCACATATGCGAGAAATATTTGGAATTCATTGAGAGCTTCGTTGAGAAGATCATGTAGAGATTTGTGTGAAGAGGATCATTTCGAGAGCTTTATAGAGAAGATCGTGGATCTTGAAATAATCTATGATATTGTAATTTTATATTATAAATTTTAAACCTTTGTGTGTATGAAGGGTGGCCATTTGAATGAAGATCTGGCCAACCAAGGCACCAGTAGATGTTATGTAATAGAATAGTGATTAAATTAATGAAATTTGAGTTCTGTGTTATGTAAATCTATGTGTGTGAACCATGGGTTGGTACTTTGATGGCTTGATGCATTGATGTGTTGAATTTGTTTGATGAATTAACAATGCATGTAGCAATTATGTGAGCTCAGAAGGAGTAATTAATGTTGCCAATATGCACGAGACATAGTGCACAACAAAAGAGTCTAAAGTCAAGATCTATCTAGTAAAAATATTGAAAATGACAGACCCCATTAATCGTTTACATCAAAGTGGTATCAAAGTGTTGAAGATTCTTTTGTGTAGTGTGGAGGGTAAGAAGCAGAAGAAGGTACAAGTTGATTGAAGATCTGGTAAGAGATTTGTTTTCTCTGTACAGGTGATAAAAGAGGAATGTGAGAAAATTTGCAACATCATAGAGCAAGAAGTGCTCATAGGGTTCTAGAGAGGAGAACTGAGGAGATGCCAAAAGCCCAAACTTAGGAGAATGTTTGGTTAGGTATCGTGTAGCAAGATGGAGACTTGTTACTACAGAGGTGCGTTGCAACTCATGAGTTGACACTCTTATGAGAAGAGAATATGCATATGACTAGGAGGTCATATATTTTTGTAGTTTGGGAGTCTGATGTAGGAACATTGATCCATTCTTTGAGAAAAATCAGAACGAATGAGTTCTACAGTGAAGAACTATAAAAAAGGTAGGATAATATCTATTTTGTAAAGGATTAAAATATTGAAAATCACATTTGTTAGAAATCTTAGGAATCCATTGAGAGCTTTGTAGAGACGAACACGTAGAGATATTTATGGAGCGGATCATTTTTAGAGCTTTATAGAGAAGATCATGGATCTTGAAATAATCTAAGTTATTGCAATTTTATATTACAAATTTTAAACCTTTGTGTGTTTGAAGGGTGGCCAATAGAATGAGGATCTAGCTAACCAAGGCACAAATATATGTTATGTAATATAATAATGATTAAGTCAATGAAATTTGATTTTTGTGTTATGTAATTTTATGTGTGTGAGTTGTGGGTTGATACTTTGATGGCTTGATATATTGATGTGTTGAATTTGTTTAATGAATTAGCATTGCATGTAGTGATTATGTAAGCTAAGAGTAAGCAATTAATGTTGCATGAATGCACAAGACATAGTGCACAACGGAAGAGTCTTGTGTCAATGAGCAAGACTTGAAAAATATTGAAAACGAACAAACCTCATAAATCGTTTTCATCAAAGAATATTCTAGATGGTACAAAACCTTATCACTGTTTGATGGTTGAGTGTCATGCGGAAAGAGTTATTTTTGCTGACAAAACTAACCTCCCTAGGAGTCTAAGACTCTCTAGTGACAAACAACACAATTAAGAGCAATCCTTCCCTAAACATACATTATTCTATGAGAAACCAAGTGTTTTTCGATCCTACCTCAAGTCCAACGCTTGTTGTAGCAGTCCAGCCCCGTCGATCCAGATGAGCTCCTCCTTCACTTTGAAACCTGCATACACTAACAATCAAATGATTACATAACACTTGAATAATCCATAAAACAAAGCATATTCAACATATAGACCAAGGAGTATATGAAACAATTCATTAACAACAAATCATTGAGAAGAATGGACTTATTTGTATTAAGGAAACAAAAAAGAAACCATTACAACCTGGGCCTTGGTGTTGTGCAAGTTCCTCCCAGGGTCCAGCAAGAGTTTTCCTCTACTTTGACAAGCTCACCCACTTCCAAATGAAACAAGAAAGGATGGTAATCTCTCCTCACAAGTTTACAATGGAGGTCCTAATTCCAGCAGCATCTACCCTTTGGAATGTTCAGCTTTCAACCTCCCCTCCTTTGGCCCAATGCTTGTATTTATAGTGTTCTAGAGGAAGTTATTCAGTTCCAACATCAATGGGATACTCCCTCTTTTGGATGGGGTAGCTCCTCTCTTGATGGGATAAGTTCCTCTATCATAGGGATGCATGAACCATCTGGAGGTGCTCAATACACGTCAAACACTCTTCTAGAAAGCTCTAGAAGTGACCACAAGTAACTTTTTTAAGATGAAACTCGCGCCTTTTGACCTTTACAGGAGTACGCACCCATCCCTTGGCTTACAGAGCATACAAGTATGTAGGTACAATGAGCTTGGGATGCGTACACGCATGCAAGGTAGAGAGAACCTGCGTACCCAGAGATAAACATGTTTTTTAATGACTTTCTCTCTTTTTTTAAGTTTGACATGGAGAGTAGAGGTATAAGGCTTGACAAGGAGGATAATATGACTATTGATGGAGCCATATTAACTACAGATAGTCATGGTGACAAATTTTAGTGTAACACTCATCATGTCCTTCTTCTTACCTCCATGATACAAATCTAATTTGGAACATGAAATTTTACCTTTCCCCTTCCTTGCCTTAATTTCTAAGGCACAATTCTCTTCATCATCAGTCTTTGATGAAGAGCCATCCCTGGTGTTCCTCCTGATCTCATCCTGCATCAAATTCAACCATAGTCATTCCTAATCTTGCAACTTCTCCCAACCATTGACAGAGTCCTGATAACTATGCCAACTCTTTAGGAGTCTAAGAAGAGAAAGGCTCACCATATCCTCCCTGACAACTGTGATTCCAACACTTCCAAGTTCACCCTGACATTGAGTGAACTTGGTCAAGTACTTTGGAATCATCTCGCCTTTCTCCATCTTGATTTTACGAAGTTTATCCTTCAGTACCAACTTCCTTTGATCATTGCTATTCTGATACAAGTTTGTCAATGTTTTCCACATAGCATGTGGAGTTTCCTTTCCATGGAGACTTGAGAAAATATGGTATCAAACTACCTCAAGGATCATCTTCCTTGGCTTCGCCACACACTTCTTCCATTCAGCCAAGTTCTGTGCATCCGTAGCTGCTGGCTTGGGGACTTCTCGATCAATGAATTCCTTCAAGCCATTATCTTCTAGCACAACCTCCATCTTGTCCCATAAGGCTATAAAATTTGAGCTGCCTTCCAAGGAATACTCAAGCCTTAACCCATGGAATGCCATCTACCAATCCTGAGGTATGTATGCAAATTCGACTTTCACCTGTAACCCACAGAAACTCAAAACTTCGAAATGTCCTCTAGAGAGATGATTTTAAATCAACGATATCTCCCTCATTTGAACTCCGATTCGGATGATTTTTTTTTGACTTCGGGTATCTTTTCCCAAGGAATCAAAATATGTAATTTGTTTCTAAATTTTTTTTTCACAAAAATTCTCATAAATTCTTTGCAAACTCTCGGCCCAAAAATCAATCTTGCTATGATACCCTGTAGAAAAACATGTAGATTCACAAGCCCATGTAATCTACTAAAAAAAGAGACAAGAATATACTTCTACTCTTTATAAATGAAGCCCATAAACATCGAGAAAACAATAATCAATAGAGGAAGAGAATCAAAGGCACATAACACAATAAATATCCGGGGAAAGCCACAGCTCAAAACTCCACTATTTGTTTTGTATTAATCCGAAAAATCAAGATGAAATTACAATGCTTGTTCTCTCTAGAACAATCCCAACACTCAACAAATTCAATCTCCAACTCATAAGCAAGCTCAAGGCCAAATCTTAGCCAATTCACAAGATCTCCAAGTCTCTATTCCAATGTGTAATTCCTATGAAGAATAACTTGTATTTAAAGGGAAATGAAGGCTCTAAAAATAACACAACCCCTCAAAGATTAGTTCCTGATTGCGTGCACTATCAATACAACTTAGAAAAACCTAAACAAATAGTACATTATCCCTACACTCTAGTCTCAACTGGGTCTTTCTCATAATCAACATGCATGAGTTTCTGATGGTGGAATTTTCAATTAACTAGAGTAGCACTAATTAGGTCACTAGTGTCCCAACTGACTGTTTACTCACTATTATTTCCTGAAACTGATTGGAACTAATTTAACTGGACTTAACTCAATAAATTTATTTAACTAATTACAACTCATTCATAACTCATACTTAACTTCTACAAGTTAGGGAGAACATATACATGTCTTCTAAAAGACTTCTAATTCGAATTTCCTAAAATAATTAAGTTAATCAAACTTAATTAATTATTTTCAAATTGCTATGAGAAAAGAATTCTATTTTAATTCACAGTTTAATTCAAGGACAAATTAAACTGGAATTTCTTGTTGCCATTTCTCAACATCACATCACCCAACTATTAGTCATATAAACAAATCAACTGTTGCCTTGTCATGTTATTACCAAGCATGTTGCCCTGCAACTACTCACACATGTCAGCTACATGTTCTAAAGATCAAGACATTATATCTATTAATTTAAAATCAACCTTTACCAAGACTAAAAATCATGTAATAATTAGATAACAATCATTAGTCATATTACTACAACTAACACCCATTTATACTCAAGTGCATATTAGTTGTCTCACCACATAATTTGTTAGTACAACCATCTTAAAACAAGATCATTCCTTCAAGCAATCTTATAGATACATACTCATATCATGGAATTAATCAAACATTCAAACAACCTGTAAACATACCATGTTAAATAAACCAAATTGATGACATAATCAAACTCATACCTTAATGTATCTTAGAGGAGGCTATTGTAGAAATTATGATGTAGATTTGCAACTATTCGTGAAGCTATCACATTCACAAGACACAAACATACTCTATTGCTTTGCAGAATTCAATTCATAATTTAGAACACCAATCACAAGCATGAAATGAGAAATAACACACATGCACACAATATTTTTCCCAGGGAAAGCAATCTGCTAAAAACCCCAACGCCTGCTTGCATTAATTTGATGAATAAAGATGTATTGCAATTGCTTTGTTCAACTGAGCACAAAATACAAGTGAATGACTTATCTCTCTACTCACTCAAAAGCTATGACCCAAACTTAGTCAATTTATGCCTATGCTTGAGCCCTTATTTCCTTGCACAATTGCTTGAGAAATTAGGCCTCTATTGTTTAGGAATTTCTCCAAAATGGATTACGCAATTCCCAAGGTTGATCATCTAACTACATGAAACACATGTACACTTTAGAATAGTCTAGAACTGATTTTACATTGCCTTGGAATCTCTACCTCAACTAGGTAACCCAAATTATCTACATGCATTATCTATTTTGGAATGATTGATTAGTTAGCCAGATGATCACTAAGTTAGACTGATGTCGCTCTACACAACTGACCTTCAACTAGTTCCTCAAAGAGTTGGAACTAGTTTAACTGAACACAACTTAATATAACTGAATTATATTGCTACAAATTAGCAATCACTCATGCTTAACTAAACTCAAGTCCTCCAACTCAAATTAACTGAGTTAATTGAGTGACAAGATCCATGCCACCTTAGTTAACTAACTCCAAGATTTCTGTTGATGTGGAAATTGTTCAAATATGTAACTAGGTTCAGTATTCATAATGACATGTGTAATCATGATTTTGTGTAATTGATGTAAAGAAGAAAATAAAATTATTTTTGTAATGCTTGAGTCATGGGTTTCATGCTTAAAGAATTTTTTTTTTTATATATGAAGATTCCATTGTGAGCTATTAGGTTTTATCATCAAGTCATAAAGTTCAATGAGTCAATTTCATGTATTGAAGGCCTATGAGGGCATGCTACACATTGTAAAAAGGAAATTTATTTGAGTCATAACCCTCCAAGGCCTTGTCACAAGCACCCCTTGAAGTCAGCCTACAAAAGGAAATTAATATGATTCCAGAATGGCATGTCGGCCTAGGTACAAGGTCAAGTCTTACTCTATCACATGGACATACCACTATATATAGGAGCACTCAACATCACTTGGAGGATAATTCCATCAAGCAATATGAAATAAGGAAAAGTGCGAAAACCACAAAAAGAATAGCCTGATAACTAGTGAGAAGGAAAGGAAGAAGAGCGAAGAGATTTGGGACTATTTTTTGGGTCATCTTCCTCACAGATGTGAGATAAACTAGGGTTTCTGTAGTAATGGTTACACCATCCCTTATAGAAGCCAAGTAAAAGGTCACCAAACCATTAATCTTGCTAGTCAAGGTTACAAGGAGAATCCCTCAAGCCAAGTAGAGAAGGAAAACATCTTCTAGACACATAATTCAGCCCACACGTGTGATCATGCATAAGTTTTAGGCAACAGAGAATTGCAGGTCTGTGGAGGAAGGATGAAATACTAGAGTAGCCAAGATTTGCAGTGTTACCAGTCAGTTTGACTAGTGTTGACTTGGGCAAGAAGACAAAGCAGTAAAGAAGGGTCTTGTGACTTGGCCTTGGAGAAGTTGATATGTCAAGGATCTTGATCTTGATATTCTCCATTTGAAGTTTCTATAAGAAGAATAATTCGTTTGGTTTTTCCTCTCAAGCTGGAGAGGTTTTACCCTAGTTGATCACTTACATTTTGTGTATCTTGTCTCCTTATTGTTTATGACTTGGTAGTTGTTTGATGAAAAGGAACACTATAATAATCTAAGTCAAGAGAACAACTTAATCTAAATAAGTAAAAAGCATTCACAAGAAGTTATCATTTGAAGAGAAATCACTTAATCCTAATGCCCTATATTTCTCAACATGGCATCAGGGCTAAGGTAACAAATAAAGGAAGGAATCTCTAAAAGATCATCTCATCCTAAAAAGCATCTTGAAGTCAAGATCTACAAGGAAGTGTCAAGACCCTAGATTGAAGAAGAAGTCTACACCATAAGAAATCTTGGGATCCTCACTCAAGTCATCATCAAAGAAAAGGACCAAGACCCTACTCAAGATTGAAAAGATCTACAAATCAAAGTAGCTTGAAGTATACTCATCCAAGAGAAGAAATATCAAGGACGTTGTCATCATCATCAAAAAAGACGTTGTCATCATCATAAAAAAAGACGTTGTCATCATCATCAAAAGTTATAAGGTGATCTCCCTCTGTTTGGAGCCAAGGATCACTCTTGAAGAAAACTATCTTTATCATGGAGAATTTTTTTACTATCGATATTATCATAAAATTCAAGGAAGCAGTCAGTGGAAGAAGCATCTTCACAAATAATTATATTATTTCTACATCTGAATCTGTCAAAATGTGTTTTTGCAAGGAAATCAAAAAGTTGGTTGGGGATTCAAACTTTCTTGTATGGAAGAAGAGGACAAACCTAAATCTAATTGAAAATGTAGTCATGGAACATGCTAAGGGCTCAATCAACAAAACTCCAAAAGAAGATGCTCAAGCACTTGCAAGATTTATTAAAGGGGAAGTAAGGGCTCAAAGGATTATCGTAGAATCCATCAAGGATCCCCTCATCCCATATGTATCTAAACTCGAAACTTCAAAATAAATATATGACAAGCTGATATAGTTGTTTTCCATAAGAACTGCAAGAGAAGTTATCTCAATAAGGAAAGAGTTCTACAAGCTAAGGATATCAAAAGAAGAAGGAATATCCTCATACTTTATAAGGATATCTGAAATAAGGGATCAAATTCAAGATGTGAGAGAAATAATGTCTGACAAGGAAGTAGCACTACCATAGGAATGAGGTAACTTCACATCAAGCATTTATGGGTAGAAGGAAGCTACTCCATTCAAGGATCTATCGTCATTATGCAAGATTGAAGAAACAAGGTTGAAGGAAAAAAATGATGTACGATTAAGTGAGAAAAATCAAGTGTATGCTCCAATGACAAAAAGAAAAGTAAACTTTGGAAAGTTTGGTCCTCAGAAAAAGAAGAAGAACATGTCCATGGTTCAATGCTATGGATGTCAAGAATATGGGTGTTACAAGAGAGATTGTCCTAAACTCAAGCAGGACGATAAAAAAAGAGGATGAAAAGAAGCCCATATCACCGAAGAAGTGGAGGAAACTGATAAGAAGAAATCCAAGAAAGAGGAAGTAAAATATCACTATTATGATTGAGATAACATTTCTCACCTAGTTCTTTTCAAGTTTTATGTTGTAAGATATGGCCATCATGAACAACTAAGGAGCATGATAGGATGCATCATGGTATCATAGAAGCATTGAAAGCAAGAGCTCTGGAAATCATCATAGAGAAGCATGAAAGATAGAAGTCTATGGTAGTCACCTATGGAAGGACAAAGCTCTTGGTAACCTCATTAGAAGCATAAATGGTACTTATGAGAAAATGGAAAATTCATATAGTACAAATCACATCATACATCAATCTAAAGGAAAAATATTTGCTGAATGAGGATACTCAAGATCCTCTATTGGAATCTTCATTTGCAGGTTCACCAATTAAAAGGAAGCAAATTTTTCATCAAGAATTCCAACTTGTGGGAATTCATGGGATGGCGGAATGATGTCAAAAGAAGTGAAGTAGATCAAGGAATTGAAGTTATTTCAATCAATAAATTTGTTGAAGGATGTGTAGATGACCTAAAGGAAAATTAGGTATGTATGCTTGTATTTGATAAAATAGAATCGTGTCATATGGTTGCGGGTAACATGGATAAATGCTCTATCTCGAAAGCATGTTAAAAGGAAGGGATCTCTTTTGAAAGGATGCAGGAAGGAATGGTTCACACATTGGCTAGATGAAATCAACATAATATGTCCTATAAAATATGAGGTGGTTGACAAAAAATGGAGGAACTCTGGTTGGAATTTCCTGGAAAAGAAATGTGTGAAGAAAGAAAAGAAGAGATCATGAAATATGCAAATATGGAAGAGGCAATTAACATACAAGGACTAACTATGATATCTCCATGAAATATATGAAGACCCTGATGAAGTCTGAAAAAGAAAGAGACCCTTGAAAGTATATATCTTTTGGAGATGTGTCAATATGTATGCATGATGCTAATACAAATAGAAATATGTCGTGATGAAATACCATCACAAAGGTAATTTTTATTTAATGTTAATTTCTTTTTTTTTATAATATCTGGATGGGCTAATGCAGGGCTACCAAGGGAAGAACTGTAGATGTCTTTTGCAATTGATGCCCATGTAGCAGGATGAAAGATCCTTAAGGAGAGATGGCATCAAGAAGGTAGCATGGCATGAATAAAGACCAGATATGGACTAATAAATCACTTTCCAATAAAATGAATGATGAAATGACTGACATAACTCATTAATAAAAGTGATGGATGGTCAATTGCCTACGATGAAGTCCCAAAAGATTAATACTCTTGAATAAATAAAAGGAAGTTCATGACATTGAAAGGAGGATATATTCAAGCAACTGGTTGTCCCATGATCTCCACCTAAAGAGTTGTTGGAAGCAAGTCCCTGGTCAAGAGGGAGCTTGGGTACATTCATTTTAAAAGGAATTGGTGAATTCCTTCAGTGGAATGGGTATTTCCTCCCTAAGTTGAGAGGGAGACAACTTGGGAAGAGAACATGGAGGATCGGGTAAACATATGGCATCCGATATTCTTTGAGGATGAGTTAGGGCATCCAAGATAAGAGTATTTGTAGAAGACGAATATTATTTGAAGATTGTGAATCCAAGAATATTCCTGGTGGAACGCTCTCTAAGAAACCAGGTAGGGTATGTTACGAGAGAGAAAATGATGAGGGTGTCTATAAATCATTGGTCTTGCCAACATTGTGATATAATCTTATGAAGAGATAGAGTTGTTAGTCAAGGCCTTTCTATGTGATAATATTGGATGATATGATGTTATACATATGGGTTACCAATCTGACTTTTCTTATGAGAATTCTTTAGAATGAGAGGGTCCAAGTACCCATTGATTGTGAGAGAGATCATCCAGTCAGATCCCTAACTAAGCTCTTATCCATTTGATGTAGTGGTTTTGAATGGTTCAATTGGGTCCAGTTACCCTCTCAATATCTCTATTGGCATATGGTTTTTTTGTTACATTCCAATATAAAGAGAGAAATTAGATTTTCCCTCTTACAAAGCTATTGCGTGAAAGCGATCCTTAAGCTGACTCTACGGCTCCGCCAAGCTACAACTAAGGTCTACCCTTGAGTGAGGGGACTTCTAGAATGAAAAATTAAATCTAAATGCAAGTTTACTCTAAGATGAAAGTAAAAAATAATCCTATCTCGAATTGGGAAAAGGATAGCCCTCTCTCAATTCAAGAGAAGACGAATTAACTAACAAGGGGAGAAGGATTGTTTGTATGATGATTGAATTCAGAAAATAAGATTAAATTGCAATATGAAAAATAGTTTACATTTTGTAATTTATTAGATTGTTTTATGCAAATCAAATTTACTTAAATAAATAGTTATCAAAGAAAATTAAAAATACGTACTGGGATCCATAAAACAACTGAATTCATTATATGCTTTTCATTAATTAAAGAAGTATTTCATTCAATTAATGAAATTGAAAACAAAATGGGAATGTATTTAAACAATAAATAGTTACTGCTTAGTACATTCCCATTTCAATGAATTCATATTAATTCTAATTATGTTATGCTCCTCAGAGATAGATCTTGCAAAACTTTAATAGCATAAAACAATCAATACGACAAAAGCGCTCAATTTCAAAATGAAATATACTATTTAGAACAGGAATTCAAATCAATTGTAGAAATTCTGGTAAAAAAGTGATTAATTTACATCCTAGACAATAGTGCACATGAAATGAAAATGAATTAAATTCATACCAGAACTTCTTTACAAAATTTCAATCCATGAGCAGCTTTAGCTCCTTAGATATATTTCTTACAGTAGTGCAAAACAATCCTCTCTTTTAGAACTGAAAATACTTTGTCTCTCCATAATTCAACTCACAGTACACTACAAAAGTGAAAATTCACAACAAGAAAAATCACATAATTTTCACCTAGCAGCTCAGATATAAATTATTCCCCTCACCTATAGCTATAATCTCATATACATAAGTTCTTCTAGAGCTTTGAGTTGTAGAGAAGAGGAACCTCTTCCTCATTCTCAAAACTGTTATTTAATAATTACAAGAATTTCCAACAATGGAGAACTGTTGAGAGTAGTTTTCCAGATCCTGAATTAGCGTTGCAAATTCCCCATTTTTCTCTTTGCCGATCTCTCTCCATTGCTCCAAAGTGTCTCAAATATGAATTTATGCAATTGATCTCCTGCTACAAACCAATCAAAATAAAAAATAAAAGAAATTGCAAATTAGAAATTAGAAAAATAAACTTTCATGAAATTGCTAAATTAAAATAAATAAAATCGAAAGAGATTTAGATGCTACGATTGCTTCAAATGGATTTGATTAGATTTTAAACAATGTTGGAGAACGAATTAGTGACAACAATTTTTTTAAGCCAATGAAATTTGCCCAAATCAAATTAGGAAAACCAATTGTTGTTGCAAATTCGTCACTTTGTATTCTGCTGAATTTTTGGTTTATTCTTAAATGCTTAAATCTCCTAAACTTATCATTCCCATACTATTTTCCTCAGTCTTAAATTTCTAACGAGCTATTGTGAGCTTCACTTCGTCCAACAAATCTTGAGATATGCCACTCCAAAGATGTTGAAGTGTCAAAACTGCCAAAATTATATAAAAATGTATGCCTCGACCAAAAATATAAAATTTTAATTAAAAATTTCAAATTCAAATTAAATGTTAATTAATTACAATTAAATTAATTAAATTACAGGATCAATAAATTAATTAAAAATTAATTATATATATAAAATTTTTAATTAAATTAACTAATTAACATATATTAAAATACATTAATTAATTTTAAAAATATTAAATAGATTAATTAAAAAAATATTATTAAAAAATCAATAGTGGCTTTTTGTTTCATTCGAAATAGCCGATAGTGAATAGGAGGAGGAGACTTTATAATATGAAGTGGGAGGCATAACGATGGAGTAGGAAAATTTGGGAGGAGGACTTTTAAAGAGTTACAAAATGATGAGGTGGATAAGGAGTTTTGTTTCAGAGGTTATTTTAAATAGGAGTTAGGACATATAGAGAATCTGAAATGGAAAGAGCTTGAAATGGGAAAGGCCTGATATAAGGAGGATTAAGTGAATTATAAACATGCCCCGAAATGAGTAGAAGGCCCGAAATTAGGAGTGAGGTAAGAGAGGATGGTATAAGAATTCGGTCGTCCTTCCTAATAAAAACTATAGTCATTTTAGAATATTAATGTGAATTAAAAAATTAACTCTTAATATTATAAAAAACTACTACTATTTTTGTAAATGAATAGTTTCGGGATTTCGGGAGACTATAGTCATTTTAGAATGTTAATGTGAATTAAAAAATTAAGTCTTAATATTATAAAAAAACGACAATTATTTTTGGAAATGAATACTTTCGGGATTTCGGGAGTTTTAATCACTGGGAATTTTAATTCGTTTCCCAAATCTAAATATATTTTAATTGTTTTATAAATTTGGCTATATTGGTTTCTAACGTAGTAACAAAAATAAAAATAAAAATTAATTAAAAGTAATATAAAATCAATATTTATATTTAATTTACAAAAATTAAAATAATATATATTTTGTACATTTTAGTTCAATTAGTAAAAGTTTCTAAACTTCGGATAAGCACCATTTGCAAACCATGCATCCAAATGAGATAAAACAAAACTAATAAAAATCTAGTGAAAAATCGAACACAATGAAGCAATCAGAATAGAAATCTGAAGAAAATAAAAATCTCACAAAATTGTCACACACTTAACCAAAAGAAAATATTAAAAAGCAATTTAATCAGAGTTTATTTAGATGGTCCCCATTATTATTTTGAAGATAATAAGTTAAAAATGGGGGGTGTTGTGATTTCACCACAACAATGGCGACACATGGGGAAGAACCAGTTATCTCTAGTTAAAAGATAATGACTTCACTTTACCCAAAGGTTAAAATTATGAAGTCATCAAACGCTAAAGTCTTTCCCAAGGGTCCAACTTTAATAGTTCAAGAAATATAATTTCAAAAATATAAGTACTCAAAGTAGCCTGAGTCTAAAGTCATAAATCCGAATTTTGGGAAATATTTAACTTTAAAGATTACCTCGTATGAGTGATAGATAAGGAGTTTTTGATAAAGCATATATCCATCAAAGTGAATGGTCTATGACATTGCTTCGCTGTCAGTGAGGCTAGTCAGTACCCTCGCGAAGTTGTCTGTATGCCATACAATCATTGCCCTACTACCAGCGAGTGTCCATAGCCCTGACAAGTTTACTCGTATTTCCCATGCTTCCCTTTTTGACCAGCTTTTGACGGTGCTAGACCAGCCAACATGTCAGGTGATCTCCCCGGTAAGAAGTCCCAACTAGACCTTAGGTCGTTTGGTGTAGGAGTCCGAGCAGTGAGTCGTACGGTATCTCCTTGGTCGCAGTTATACGCAGAGGCAAGTAAGATGTCCCTGTTGGTAGTAAGGGTGTGACATGCACAGTAAGCCAAGGAAGGTGTATGAACGGTTCTATCACACAGAGAGTGAGGTGAGTGCGCCCCTTGGAAACCTATGAAAGCACGTGGTTAAGAAGGGAACACACGAGAAAGGATGCATCACAAACTGGAAAGCAAGTAAGCTCACAATCCTAAGTGACGGTTAAACCAACAACACATTTCAGTAACATTCATACATACATATACATAAAGAGTCTACATATATCATTTAGAGTAAACAAGATAGAAGAAATACAATACAACATATGCATGAAAAATGTTGGCTCTGTTATATTAAGAAGTGAAAGTTCCAGTCATATAGTACAATCATGACCGACCACTAGTCTCGAGAGCAGAACATTATGGTCACTACCGCCTTCTCCTCCAAAGAGATGTACTAGCTCTACACTATGGAGAAGCCAAGGCTCGTTACAATAATGTCCAAGCTTTCTCTAAGATGCTCTTATTGGAAGCTTGGTTGACCAAAAGCCTAGACAATGAGTTATGAGAGACTATACATAGCAAAGGGTGGGGTGACCCTTGACATTCCCCTTTATGACTATTCATCTACCCTCATGATTCTTCAACTACTCTATGACGGTTACATGCAACTATCGAAACTTGAACTTCCACTTGACAAGACGTTACATACAATCTACACACGTACCCATGTGAGACAAAATAGGCTTGAGAAAGCCACGCAAGACATCACTAACACTCAGAAAGTTGTGGTGAGACCCACTCTTTGACATCCTCGTGATGATCAACGGTGGTGAATTGATGCCAAGTTTGGTCGTTTGTGATGGTGTCCATGTGCCTCAATGGTGACATCCTGCTGAAAGAGAAATTTTGCCTTCATTGCATCTAGGTACACTAATATGGATCCTCTGTCCAATTCGTCTAATAACATGCGCATTAGCATCTTGATTGTAGCTCGGCCAGCAACATACTGATGCATAGTATCTGTGCTGACCTTCGAGTGTGTGATGGTGACCATGCACATCAACTTGTCAAAATACATGTTCAGCTCCAGTGGGACTTGCTTCTTGTCTTCGCCTTGGTGAGTGTGCCAAATGTTGGGTGTGGAGCCTGATTATCCTCTATATTCAAAAGTACCACCACATTGGACCCCAGTTCAAAATGGGGGCGGCAACGCCGCTCGTAAAATATTTGCTGCAGGGGGGGTCCAGGGGGGGGGGGCGGCTGGGACCTTTGGGAGCCCCCCCCGGGCAGGGGTTTCAGGGGCAGTGGCCCGAGCTAAAAAACAACTGTAAAATTGCCTTGTAAAAAGTATAGTAATTCTAGTCAATCTGGGCCGTTCCTAGGGGATGATCTGACGGTAGAACTTATGTTTAGTTTTAGGGTTTTTTTGCCTTAGAAGGTAATCCCTCTCTTTGTATAGGCCATTGTATTTGAGGCTATGAGATAGATGTGTATTCTGTGTGAGCGAGAAACAGAGAGGTGAGACTGTGAGAGAAGAACATAGGATATTACAGCGGATTTTTTGTAGGTTGTGTCTCTTCATTTTGCTGGATAATAGAAAGGAAGGACTGGTTGTTCGGGGTGGACGTAGCCCAAACTGGGTGAACCACGTATATCTGTGTCTCTCTTGTTTTGTGCTTTTTCTGTGTTTATATTTCTGCAATATTTTATGTGTTCCATTGCTCCGTAATATATATAATATTCTAACACCAAATGGGTGGAATTGCATGCGTGCACACAAAGGAATCCATGTTCCTGATTACCCTTGCATGCGATCAACAACATTGCTTAGCCTGTCTGCTCCATGCCAGCTGCTGGATGGGTCCAAAACCTATATGGGCACAGTTTCATCAATCTATGCATATTGCACTTATTTTTGTGCCTGTTTATGTTGTAACTCCTCTCATCTATGAAACTCTTGTTCTTATCTTCGTTGATGCTTCAACACCTACAACTCCTCCTCTATTTCTCTCTCTACATTCGCACGATCCTCTTATTGCACTGTCGTCTCATAGCCTCAATCTCTAAAGATACTTTCATCATAGGTGGATCTACTTGAGCTTGCAACTTTGTTCCACCTATGCGCTATCAACAACCCTCCTCTTTCATTCGTCGCATGCAGGTGTGCTACCTGCTACTGCTTCTAATGGTGCTGCTTGCTGTGACGCCAATGCCATTTCAACTTGATATCCTTGTCCATGAACAATGTTATGTCTTCATAGATAGACAAGTTCATAGACACTTAATCGATTGCATCCCCAGTTGTGCTCTGAACGGTGTCATCGACTCTGCTCTCCTGGAAGCTATTGTACATGTGCTACTGAGAGGCAGATGAACACCTATGATACCTAGAGACATAGCAACATGCATGATAAGCAATCTGTGAGTTGAAAACCAAAACAAACTGGAGGACTAACATGCAACATACCTTTGTGATTGTCTGTTAAGATTATGCAATTTTCACTGGGAGGCTAGGAGACTGACTATGAAAACTACGCAAGGCACAGTCCAGGCTATCAAGAGGCTGACTAATTGCTAGAATTGTGCAAGGCATAGTCTGGATTATCGAGAGGCTGACTGACTGCTAGAATTGTGCAATACATAGTCCAGCATGAC
Source organism: Pinus taeda (assembly GCA_000404065.3). Classification (NCBI taxonomy): domain Eukaryota; kingdom Viridiplantae; phylum Streptophyta; class Pinopsida; order Pinales; family Pinaceae; genus Pinus; species Pinus taeda. Next base: position 70,296 of record APFE031371939.1, on the reverse strand, counting down.
CTGATGAGGACTGAAACTGCGCAATGCACAATTTCAGTTAGCAGTGACACGCAAACTAGCAAACTGCATTGTGTAGTTTCTGGGGCCAGCAAGGCACTGCCTCCAAGAATTGTGCAATGTAAGCCTGGAGGTAACTGTTGGGATAGATTTGCACAATTTCTGGAGGGAAGGGATAAACTTCACTTCCATAAATGCGCAATGCTAGCTGAGCAAGGCAAGGTTCGGGCTGAGGTAGCTCAAACCCGCCAATGGGCGATTGAAAACATGAGAAGTCTGAATGCATGGTGATACTGAGTGTAAATAAGAGTGAAAAATCATGCATGCAAACAACAAGTGCAGGATTCAGAAAATGGGAAAACATGCATGCGTGTGAAGCGAGTCACCGCAACGGTGACCATCTGTGCAAAAACAGTGTCATGCATGCGACAACAGTGAGATGCAAATGAAAACTGAAATGGTGCTTATACAAGATAAAATACATCAAAATGACAACAAGCGCTCATTGAAATCAAGCATACAACACTCACACAACCTGAAACACAAAAAGCGATAAAAATGCAGCGCAACACATGCAAAACGAGCTTACCTCGAAATAGCTGATCTAAATGTGCTGACGACTCCTAGATGCAATGTGGGATGTTAGAGCTACAAGATTGATGTGAGGAATGAGCTCTACAACATTCGATTCATAAGTTTTGATAAAATCAAGGTTATGACGTGCATGCCACAAATCTAGGAAAAGTAACACTTGGCAGGAGGTTTCTAAAATGACCATTGCATGTAACCTCCAGCTGCTAAAAATAGATCTATAAATCTAGGGATGTCTTTCCATGTTGCCTTGGGAAAAGAATTCCATGCATGCAAATCATTTTTTCTCATTCTCGAAGGGAACCGGTCAACTTGAAGGCACATGCATCGGTTTGCGAGCCTAGGATGAAAAATTGCGTAGTTCCTGCGCTGAGCTGGGCTAACTATCCTAGAGGAATTGCACAATCTCTGGGGTCAATAGGTGACTACCTCTTAGGATTGCACAATTTATGGGCTGAGCAGCAGTGCTGGGTTAGATTGCACAATTTTCTGGAGGAAGACGGCCTAACTGCTCTACGCAATTCTGGAGCCCAGTAGGTTGCCAGGCTGATTTGCACAATTTTTGGAGGGAAGGATAGTCCCCTCTAGAATTGTGCAATTTTCTGAGGGAAGCATGACAAACTGATTTGCGAAATTCTTGAGCTCAACAGGCTAGCCAGTTGATTTGCACAATTTCTGGAGGGAAGGATGGTTCCCCTCTAGAATTGTGAAATTTTCTAGGGGATCTACTTGGCCAACACATGGTCTAAGTCTGAAAAGGCAGTGTGTGAGGTGAGAGAAGGAAACTAACATGCACAAGCTGGCAAGCCACTGAGAAACAACTGAAGCCTATGTGGTTGACAATGCGAGGCATGATGCTGAAGATGGTTGGTAGGGAGGCTCCAAAATGAAGCTAAGGAAAAATTTTGGAGCGTGGTTGTAGCCTCTACAATACTTGGCGACACACTGGTAGAACTCCAGCTCTCTGAATGGACCTTGTTTTTGAAAAGAAAGTCAAACACCTCTGGAAGTATTGTTCAGTTCTCCATTCATCTTGGTTTCCACACTTGCTTGATTTAAGATGTAGCATCTTCCAAGCTCTTAGTCATTCGACACACATTCCAAGCCAAGTCAACACATTTGTTCAATTGGGGATGAGGGGTATATTGGTGCACAAGATTTATGGTCATCAGAGTTTTATTTTCATCTCTAATGTTGATCTGTTGTCAGTAGGACTGGACATTATCCCGACAGAGTCACACAAGAACACAAGCATCGCTTTGCTGCCAACGAGATTGGTCAGTACCCTGGTGGAGTTACTTGCATCACCCCTCTGTGTAGGCAACCTTTCTCTTCTTTCACCTTATTCATTTTTTTCGAAATTTTTTCACATTTTCATTTTTTCATTCATTTTTCGTAATTGTGCATAACACTTATCATTTCAGAGGCGGAAGAGGGATACCGACTTATTGAGAGAAGAAGAGGTTGTTCCTTCATAGAAGTAGTTTATATATACCATTGACATGCTTGTTAAGGTTTTTCTCCTCAACTTACTCTACTTGACTGAGCTGACAAGGATTAACCCAAAAACAACTGACTAGAGTAGGTGATAATAGTTAGCATGCAAGCGTTGTGTTTTCACCAAGGTTCACTTCGAACAGTATGTATTTTCCATCGACGTATCATGGAATGCAGATAACAAGTTCTTCATACAGAGGCAAGACAACAGATAACCAAGTATTGATAATTGCACAAGTCCTCTTGTAATTTACCCAACTTGTTTCAAGAGTCACACACGGTTTCAGGCAAAAATAATCTACGGATGAAAACAAACAGTAAGACAAAGCAAAAGCAGAAGTAAATGCGTAAGCAAAGTGAATGAGAAAAGAAGCATGCAAACCAACAAACATGCAAATTAAGAAGCAAACATGCATGCAAGAAAACAAACCCAAAGAAAACACTACTCTTGCTCCTAGGCTAATGGTGCATGGGTCTGCTCACGTGAAGTGATACTTCCAATGCAGCCACCAGCGCATTGGTCAATCCATGTTGGTGAAGGCATGGTTCATGAAAAACACAGCTACGCCAACCAGCAAACAAGAAAGATATAATAATGAAGACAAACACACCCCAAGTTTAGATGTGTCCATAAAACATAAGTGAGTACAAGTGCATGGCATGTAATCCATGGACTTACCATGAAGCTATGTGACACTACATGCAAATGTTAAGCATACACACACTCTTGACTATGACATGAAAGAAAAAAAATAAACAAAGACAACTTGTGTCGCGCATGCGTGCTTGCTGTGTAAGATTCCTCCAATGCATGAGCGATGAGATCGTGTAGTTCGAGTGGAGGAAGCAAAATCTGAGTGTTAGATTGATCTTCAATGCATACAAATGAGTGATGAGGACCTCAAGTGTTTGAAAAATTTCCTGATAGGAAGTGAAACCAACCTCATGAGAGCGAAGGCTTGACATAACCATCAGCTCAGGCTGAAGTGCCTTGACTATTTGCAAGGTTTAGACTTTGTCGACATATAGATCATCATAGACTAGTGTATTAGACAGATTAACAATAGTTGAATCAATATCGTGATCGGATGAAGAAGTAGAGAGATCATGACACTCAAGATCAGAAAAATTCAGGATGTTTATCGGCATCCTCATGATTAGATCAATCACACAGAGGGGTAGATGAGAAGAAAGAATGTTCACCCTTTTTGTTTCTGGAAAAGTCAGAAAAAAAATCAAGTGAATTTTCAGTCAATGATGGGTCCTCTCCATTGTCAGATGATGGGCTAACATATGGTGTGTCCTACGAATGATAAACAATAGGTGCATTCGTGGACAAAGATACACATGAAAAATTAGGGATGGTAGGACCATCAAGGATGTTGTGAAAAACCAGAGGAGGTACGGTCAGATAGGGATGGTCCTCTGCTGTTAGTGGATTTTCAAGCTACCAGTCATACTCTTCATGAATCAAACCACATGTTTCTTGTGCAACACTAAATTTGTCAATGTCTTGATCCTCGTTCACAACATGTGTAGAGTCCGGAATGGAAGAACACAAGACAGTGCAATTTGAATGATCATCGGAATACAAAGACAAAGGTTGAGTTACGAAATACATGTGATAACCCATGGGATTCGCAACCCAATATATGCAACAATTGAAAGAAGTGATGTTGGGAGGATGTGATGGCTGAACGGATGTGTGTGCATATTCTCCCACATCACTCTATGGTGGTGGAGCTGTTTGATGAGGAGACGCTGGGCAGTCACTTGTGACAACGACTGTGTTTGTCTATGATTGCGCAACTCCATCACCAAAGTATTATGAGCAGGGTTTGAGCTTGAACTTATTTTTGGGATTGACAAATTTGATAAGGCAATATTAAAATATTTCCATGAGATACTGAAATTTCATTTGAATTTTTGGGGCTTCAAACATGAATAGACAAAAGTGCTTCGAAAAATCCATAGGTAATTCGTGCGAGGTCTTCCGTTGTTTTAAAAAAATTTATCAAGTACTTCAAGATCAAAATGGTGGAAAACAGATTCAATTAGATCGTTGAACTGCTTGAATGAGTGCATAGAGTTATGATGTAGTGTGCCACAACATTGTAATGGGTGGTCACGAAGTGTGTGTGCGAGTAGTGAACAAACCTTTTTTTCATTAAAATCTTCCATGCCCCTCATGAGCACATGGAATTCATTTAAGTGCTTAGGCTAGGCCACTTTGCCTTCAACATCATATGTGATTTGTGACAAGTGATTCTAGAATTCCCTCTCGATGTTAAAGATATGTCTATGAGACAGACATTTTAGAGGCTGAACTATAACAAACTCCATGACAGATGTGCGAAGAATCAAAACAGATGACAAGGACTCAGTTTGTCATCTAGCCCTCCTTCTAATGCCAAAATGTTGACAGTGCTGGACCCACCAACATGTTAGGGGATCTCCTCAGTAAGAAGTCCCAACTAGACCTCAGACCATTTGGTGTAGGAGTCCCAGTAGTGGGTCGTACGGTATCACCTTGACCACGGTTGCACACAGAGGCAAGTAAGATGTCCCTATTGGTAGCAAGGGTGTGACATGTACAGTAAGCCAAGGAAGGTGTATGAACGGTTCTATCACAAGGAGAGTGAGGTGAGTGCACCCTTTGGAAACCTGTGAAAGCACGTGGTTAAGAAGGGAACACATGATCAAGGATGCATCACAAATTGGAAGGCAAGTAAGATTACAATCCAAAGTGATGGTTAAACCAACAACACATTTCAGTAAGATTCATACATTCATATACATAAAGAGTCTATACACACATGCGTAAGCAAACACATACATATATCATTTAGAGTAAACAAGATAGATGAAATACAATACAACATATGCATGAAACATGTTGGCTTTGTTATATTAAGAAGTGAAAGTTCCAATCATACAACACAACCATGACTGACCACTAGTCCCGACAATGGAACATTACAGTCACTACTGCCTGCTCCTCCAAAAATATCTACTAGCTCTGCATTGTGGAGAAGCCAAGGCTTGTTACAATACTGTCCAAGCTTTCTCTAAGATGCTCCTATCGGAAGCTTGGCTAACCAAAATCCTATACAATGAGTTATGAGGGACTATATATAGCAAAGGGTGAGGTGACCCTTGACATTCCCCTTTGTGACTATTCATCTACCCTCATGACTCTTTAATTACTCTATGACTGTTACATTCAACTATCAACACTTGAACTTCCACTTGACAAGACGTTACATACAATCTGCACATGTACCAATGTGAGACAAAATAGGCTTGAGCAAGCCATGCAAGAAATCACTAACACTCAGACAATTGTGGTGAGACCAACTCTTTGAAATCCTTGCGATGATCGATGGTGGTGAATTGATGCCAAGCTTGGTCATCTGTGATGGTGTCCATGCGCTTCAATGATGACATCCAACTGAAAGCAAACTCTTTCCTATTGCATCCGGGTACACTGATATGGCTCCTCTATCTAACTCATATGATAACATGCACATCATCATCTTAAGTGTAGCTAGACCAACAACATATTGATGCATAGTGTCTGTGCTGATCTCAGAGTGTGTGTTGGTGACCATGCACATCAACTTGTCAAAATACGTGTTCAGCTCCAGTCGGACTTGCTTTTTTGTGTTCACCTTGGTGAGTGTGCCAAATGGGTGGCATCGCATGCGTGCACACATTGACATTCATTTTCCTAGATACCCTTGCATGCAATCGAAAAAAATGCTCACCCTGTCTGCTCCATGCTAGTTGCTGGATGGGTCCATAACTTGTATGGGTGCAGTTTCATTAGTCTGTGCATGTTGCACCTCCTGCTATGCATGTTTCTATTGCACCTCCTTCTCTTGTCTGTGCAGATCATGTTCTTCTTTGAGTTATCGCTTCATCACCTGCAACTCCTCCTCCATTTCTCTCTTTTCCTTCACGTGATCCTCTCGTCGTGCCATTGCCTCATAGTTTCAATATACGAAGCTTCTTTCATCACAAGTGGATCTACTTGAGCGTGCAACTTTGTTACACCTTTGCGTTGTGAACAACCCTCCTCTTGCATTCGCCACATGCAGGTGTGCTATATTCTGCTGCTGCTGATGGTGTTGCTCATTGTGATGTCATTGCCATTTCATCTTGATATCCTTGTCCATGAACAACTTGATGTCTTCATAGATAGGCAACTTCACAGACACTTGATCGACTGCATCCCTAGTTGAACTCTGAACGATGTCATCGACTCTTCTCTCCTGGAAGCCATTGTACCTATGATGTTGAGAGGAAGATGAACACCCACGATACCTGGAGACATAGCAACACTCATGAGAAGCAATCTGTTAGTCGAAAACCAAAACAAAAAACGAGGACTGAGATGCAACATACCTGTGTCACCGTCTATGAAGATTGCACCATTTTCACTGTGAGGTTGGGAGATTGACTGCCAAAAATATGCAAGGCACCATTTGGGCTATCGGGAGGCTGAATGACTACTAGAACTACACAATGCATAGTCCAGCCTAGCTTGCTAAGGACAAAACTGCACAATGCACAATTTCAGTCAGTAGTGACATACAAACCAACACACTGCATTGCGCAGTTTCTAGGGCCAGCAAGGCACTACCTCCCATAATTGTGCAATGCAAGCTTGGAGGTCAGTGCTGGGCCAAAATTGCATAATTTATGGAGGAAATTCATAGCCTTCACTTCCAGAAATGTGCAATGCTAGCCGGGGAAGGCAAGGTCCGAGCTAAGACAGCTCAGACCTGCCGACGGGCGACTGAAAACATGAGAAGTTTGAATGCATGGTGATATTGAGTGTAAACAAGAGCAAATGATCATGCATTCAAGAAACAAGTGTAGGATTCAAAAAGTGAGAAAACATGCATGCATGTGAAGCAAGTCGCTGCAATTGCGATCGTCAGTGCAAAAACAGTATCATGCATGCGACAACAGTGAGATGCGAACAAAAACTGAAACGATGCTTCTACAAGCTAGCATACATCAGAATGCCATCAAGAACTCACTGAAATCAAGTAGACAACACTCACACAAGCCTAAACAAAAAAAGCGATAGAAACACAACGCAAGACATGCAAAGCGGGCTTACCCCGAAACAACTGAGTTGAATGTGCCGACAACTCCTAGATGCAATGTAGGATGTGAGAGCTACAATATTGATGTGAGGAATGAGCTTTGCAATGTCTGGTTCATAAGTTTTGATAAAATTGGGGTTATGAGGCGCATGCCACAAATCTAGGAAAAACGACACTTGGTGGGAGGTTTCTAAAATGGGCATTACATGTAACCTTCAACTGCTAAAAATAGATCCCTAAATCTAGGGATGCCTTTGCATGCTGCCTTGGGAAAATCAGTCCATGCATGCAAATTAGTTTTGTTCAATCCTAGAGGGAACTTGTCAACCTGAAGGCACATACAATGGTCTGCGAGCCTGGGATGAAAATTTGCGCAGTTCCTAGATTGAGCTAGCCTAGCTGTTCGAAAGGGATTGCACAATTTCTGGGGTCACCAGGTGATTGCCTCCCATAATTGCACAATTTTTGGGCTGAGAAATAGTGCTGGGTCAGATTGCACATTTTTCTGGAGGAATATTGCCTGACTGCTCTATGCAATTCTGGATCCTAACAGGCTGCCAGGTTGGTTTGTACAATTTTGGGAGGGAAGGATGGTTCCCCTCCAGAATTGCACAATTTTCTGAGGGAAGCCTAATAGACTGATTTGTGCAATTCTTGAGTTCAGTAGGCTAGCTAGCTAATTTGTGCCTTTCTGGAGGGAAGGCCTGTTCCCCTCCAAAATTGCGCAATTTTCTGGGGGAGCTGCTTGGCCAGCACATGGTCTAAGTCCAGAAAGATAGTCTGTGAGGGGAGTGAAGCAAACTAACATGCACATGCTAGCAAGCCATTGAGAAACAACTGAAGCCTATGTGGTTGACGATGTGAGACATGTTGTTGAGGATGGTTGGTAGGGAGGCTCCAAAACGAAGCTAAGGAAAAATTCTGGAGGGTAGTTGTAGCCACTACAACACCACCCTTTTGATAAGAACATTTTAAGTTATGCTTATGATGTAGCTCAGTGAAAGGGGTGGGATAGAGACTTAAGAAAGTGGATATAATTCTTCCATAATTTTGAATCCATATCCTTCCCTACGAGTTATAAAGTGGATGAATGGGAGGGATTCATTGAGTTAAACTCAAGGTCAGCTCTTTCCTTGAAAAGATGAGTTATATCACTTAGAAAGGATGCATATTCCTCCATGGAAAATATTTAAGGGAAGAGGGATTTATGATTCCATAAAAATATCCCTTTAAGGTAAAGGAAACTCATTGAAATTTATAGTGTACAAATTTCCCATGTATGCCAACCCCTATTGGGTGAGAAAAATTCCTTCCCAATAAATCTTGGTGGTATCACCAAAACTAAAACATGTATGCCAACCCCTAGGGGGTGAGAAAAATTCCTTCTTAATAAATCTTGGCAATATCACCAAAACTAAAACATAACCAACAAAAAGAAGGAAAAATGAATCCAAACTAAATCGAAAGAAATCGAAAAACTCCAAAATTTTAAAATAGGAAAGGAAAAATGAAAGAGAAAAGAAAATTATTGTAATACCCTCCTCCCACTTGTACCCAAGTAACCGACCAACCAAGGTAAACATGTGACGAGAAGTTACTATGATATGATTCGACCTCCTAAGTCACATTGAGGAAGTGTAACCGATGAAAACACACTAGAGAGATCTTCCACATTAGCAACGAGACTCTAAGTAACCATCCCAAACTCTCAGGTAACTAGCCCCTAGGTCCCACTGAGTTTTTAAACCATTAACTCCCCGACGCTCCCTTGATATGGTCATGCATGCGTCCAGAGGGCTTTGGACACTCCCACAGCATGGTATGCCAGCATCCAGGGACTTTTCTACCCAGTGTTGTGCCTGTGTCCCCAGGATTTGAGACACTTTTTTAGGCGTAGAGCCCAAGTCACTGCCCAGAACTGAATGACACCTCCCAAATAGAAAAAGAAAAATGGAATGATGATACAAATGCAATTACTTGAATAAGGGTTTGACTGGATCCCTACTAGCCATGACAGGCACTTCATCAAACATATCACAAATATGTAATCTATAGATGTAAACAACATATATGAGCATAGGGGTCTCATACTCATCTGAGAATTGCTAAGAAGCATTGATGCCTCAACACATTAGCTATAGTTTCACCCATTAGGACATAGATACATTGTTCGTTCATTTACAAGTGAAAACATGATGACAACCATACATAGCCACTATCATAATATATATTCATAACCAACATAATAGCAATAGAAATAATAAGGAACCAACAACCATATAATCCACATATAAACCAGTGTAATACTCACAAAATAACAAGCATAAATAACTTCATATTAATGATGCAAAGGGAAACCATTTTTGGGACTTCCACGAACCACCTAACCGTAGACATGGTTGAGCCAAAACTCTCTTCAGCGTGTCACCCCTGCGCCGTATTCCAAGCATCAATGTGGGATCTCATAAAACAAATCAATCAAAACCATCCAAGGCTTCTAGAGGCCAAACCACCTCAAACCATCAAACATTGATTCCACCTTACGGTCGAACATCACAAAACCATGACCAGATTGGTCTCTACCCAAGCCTTCCAGGGCTCCAAAGCGTTTGTTCCAACCAAGGCTCTGGGACTAGTAACTCAACCCACAACTACTTCCAGGCTCTAGAGAATTTGTCCAACCAAGGCTCTAGAACTAGTAACTCAACCCACCAAGGGCTCCAAAGCGTTTGTCCAACCAAGGCTCCAAGACTAGTAACTCAACCCAAGTTGTTACTGGGCTCTAGAGAGTTTTTCCAACCAAGGCTCCAAGAACTAGAAACTCAACCCAAGCTAAAGGAAACATGAGAAACATGGTACACCATGGTTACCTAAGACATGGAAAGGATAGGAAAATCCATTGTCAATCTAGACAATCCTCCATGCCAGTGAAAGATCATGACCAATAAACCATATGCATATTCCATGCATGCCAAAACTAGTGAGGAAAACATGCAACTCGATACCTGCAAGAAAAACCCAAATGTAGTTGTTAATCTTGGTGTCCTCTTGTGCTTTCAAGCTATTCCTTTTCCCTATTGCTCAAAAACTCCATAAGATACTATCCAAGAGTGCTCCAAGGAAACTATAAGTGTCCAAGAGTATGAGAGAGAGAATAGACAAAGAGCACTAAAACCGAACTGACAAAATTCGGTGTACTGATCCTCAGAAGCCTTTTTATTAATGAGGCCTCTATTTTCTTCATTTTCCATTATATTCCTTCATTTTCTCCCTCACATGCAACCTGTGACTTTTCACCTCCCTTTTCTCCTAATTTCCATTATTTTCAAAAATAAATGCCAACAAATTCCACTTTGCCTTTCCAAAGCTTTTGCCAATTTCCTTAGCCATTAATCTAGCACCAGTGATCCTCATCATTATGATTTTTCCTAACACTCACCTTGGAATAAGTGTCCCATCAACTGTGGTTATTATTTTGCCTTTATTAACTTTTATTACATGGAATTTTCACAAGGTTTGTTACAAAACCATCCCCCTTGGGGGAACACCATCATCGGTATTCAACAACACCTATAACCACAAGACCATTGTAAGAAAAACATACTACCCATGGATCTTTATAACTTAGCTCATTGCAATATTTACAATGATCATCCTGCTGAGAAGAAAACCAACAAAACAACATAACAAGTATAACATCATAATGACATGACACCCATACCACTTATTGGAGCTTTATAACATATCTCATGGTGGTATTTATAGCCATATACATATGTACATATACAAAACATCACCAAAATATGTACCAAAAACATATACCAAAGACATATACCAAAACATCCACTCAACCAACAAATAAGGAAGGATACATAGCCCGCATCTGATCTGCCATCTCCCATGCAGCTTCATTGGAACCAAAGTGCTTCCATTGCATTTTAACCTACTTGATTGCTTGGTTTCGAAGCAAGAGAATCTTTCTCTGCTATATACACTATGGTTCACTTTGGAATTCTCCTTCTAGCTCCACTTGTAATACAGGCTATTCAATCACATGGAAAACATCATGGAAGTGTAAGTTGATAGGTTACTGACCCAATCCTCTCAATGATCTTAAAAGGTCCACAAAACTGGGGTGCCAACTTGGCACATGATCCAATCTGCAAGGAGATCTTCTACGGTTTGATGTGTAAGTAAACTTGTTCCCTAACTTGGAACTCCTTGAACAACCTATTCCGATAAACATAACTCTTCTTCCTATACTATGTGGCTTTCAAATTCTTCTTGATCTCCTACATTTATCGCTCCATGTTTGACAAAATGTTTGTTCCAATCAACACCATGTTAACCGAATCACTCCACATGATGGGAGTATTTCAACTCCACCCATACAATTCCTCAAATGTGCTAATAATGAGTGACTCCTGGGACCCATTGTTGTAAATGAACTCTAGCAGTGGAAGGTGCTCTTCCTACTTTTGTTGCTGATGCATCACATAATACCTCAACATGTCCTCCAATATCTTGTTGACCCTATCTGTCTATCCATCTATCTACGGATGGTAAGTTGTACTGAAGGCCAACATTGTGCCCAAACCTATAAACAACTCCTTCCAAAACCTGGAAGTGAACTTCGCATCCCAGTTTGAGACAATATTTTTTGGAAATCCATGCAATCTGACCATGTCCCCGATGAGTACATGTGCTACATCACTCATTGAGAATGTAGACTTCATTGGAATGAAATGTTCTACATTTGTCAACCTGTCCACCACTACCATCATGGAATCATGTTATCTCCTTGTCCTCAACAAACCTGTGATAAAGTCCATATAAATGACCTCCCATTTCCACTCTAGAATCACAATCAGTTGTAGAAGTCCACTTGGATGCTTACACTCTTCCTTCACTTACTAACAATCCAACAACCTAGCCACAAACTCTGTTACGTCTCTCTTCAAATTTGACAAATAAAAAAAAAACCATTGTTGTCAGCATCTTCTAATAAACTAGGTGAATTGAATATGGTTTCACATGAAACTCCCTCAAGATCACCTTCTTGAGCTCATTTCTATCTGGCACATATATTTTGTCTCTAAATATTATCAATCCATTTACCATGAGATAATATTCTACATCCTGTGCACTTGCACCTGTACCTATACTTGTACTACTACTTGTACCTATACTTGTACCACTACCTGTACATGTACTTGTACCACCACCTATACATGTGCATGTACCACTATCTGAACTATGCTACAACCTATGCACAATCTCTATATACCTAACATCCTATTGACCTACCTACAAGATCCTATCATGTAAGTCTGTCCCATAGGAGCTCATAACTTCTATGTGATTTACCTGTATCCACTTGCTAAGAGAAATTTCCACCATGTTCTATTTACCTTTGATATACCTACTCTCAAAATCAAACTCACTATTCATGACCAACCATCTAGATTTCCTGCCATTCAGATTCAACTGGTCAAGTAGATACTGCGAACCACTGTGATCACTCATCAATACCAACCTCTTGCCAAGAAGATAGTGCCTCCACCTCTTCAATTCATGTATGATTGCTTCCAACTCAAGAGCATGTGTGGGGTACTTATGCTCATTCTCATTCAACTTTTGTGACTAATAACATACCACATATCCATCCTACAAAAGGACTCTACCAAGTGATCCCTTGTAAGCATAATTTTTACATACTACAAACTCCTTGTCCAGATCAACAATATTTAATGTTGGTGCATGTGTCAACAACTACTTGAGCTGCTCAAAATTGACCTCGTACTCCTATGTCCATTGAAGCTTCTTACCTTTCCTCTATAATGATGTGATATGATAAGAAATATGTGAGAAGTTCTTGATGAACCTCCTATAATAACTTGCTAACTCCATGAAATACCTCACCTCATGTACATCCCTAGGAGATGCCCACTCCATGACAACTCTTATCTTTTCTGGATCCACTGTATGCCATCGTTGGAAACTCCCTAGTGTACCTCAGTCTAAAATCCACTGCACTTGTTGAGCTTAGCATACAACTGATGCTTTCTCAACAATCTCAATACTACTACTAAATGTTCATCATGCTCTTCCTCATTTTTAGAATATACCAATATATCATCAATGAACATAATAACAAACTTTTCCAAGTAAGGACACAACACACTATTCATCAAACACATAAAGGTAGCTAGAGCATTAGTTAAACCAAATGGAACTACAACAAACTCATAATGCCCATACATATTTTGGAAAGTTTCCTTGTAGATGTCTTCTTCTTTAATGAGTACCTGATGATATTCAGATCTCAAATCAATATTCTAGCACATTGTTTCTCCCTTCAACTGATCGTACAAGTCATAAATCCTTGGTAATGGATACCTTTTCTTGAAGGTCACTTTGTTCAACTACCTGTAGTCAATGTACAATTTGAGAGTACGATCTTTTTTCTTCACAAAAAATACCGCTGTGCCCCTTGGTGATAAATTTGGCCTAATGTATCCCTTTTCAAGAATTTCCTTCAATTGCAGCTTCAATTCTACGAAGGAAAATTTTAAGAACCACCCTAAATTTATATGTATAATAAATGGGCGAATCCCCGTGATATATAGGAAAAATGGGAGGCAATTTTATCAATAATATAATA
>APFE031371939.1:41692-56079 GCA_000404065.3 Pinus taeda | reverse complement strand
CAACTTTGGTTTCCTTGAGTGTTTCCATCACTACCTTGTTGATTCCATATCAAACCAATTTCTCAAATGCCAGCCTAACTATGACAAAGGACTTTCTTGCCTCTACAAATTTGCAGCCTCATTGTAAGGAGAAGTTGTTATATTTGTAGGGGCAATTTATAAACACTTTCATTCGCTCTCCGGGTAGATTTTAAGCCATCGACCTTCAGGTAGTTCATCCTTCCATATGATATTTGGTCATTACACTCTGTTCTTCAAGAAATATATAAGTTATGAAAGTCATTCTACCATGTCATGAAGTGTTGAATCGAGGGGATCCCATACCCATGAACCTTACTTGTGGGCTTGTGATGCAATCTTGTGTTTTGAGTCATTGTTTTAAAGTCCCCCCCCTTCAAGTAGGCTTTATGAAATTAGGAAAATGACAGACCCCCCTTACTTACTGACCTTCCTTTCTCTTACCTGAATAGTTGTATCTTACCAACCAGCAAATGGTTCCTACCTTGAATTATGGAGTTTAATATACCAACAATAAAATATTTATGTAACTCTGTTCCCCGCCACCTAAACACCTTATGGCCCAACAAAAATGAAGGCATGTTAAGGATTTCTTCATTAGTCTTGGTAAAGATAATTTCAATTAAAATTCATCATGGCTTCCGCTAACCACTCATGTAGGATCACTTGGCTTGGCAATGCAAATTGCTCTTTAATGCTTCCCATCACTCGACCACCTTCAATCATATTCATTTCAACAATTTCATTTTGATTAACATTTGTAAAATTTGTATGTGCTTTTTGTCATCACCAACTACTATTTTTTCTTGAATTGCTCCATCATATTCTTAAGTAGCATTGCCATGTTCATCATCATCACCTAATAGATAATAACATCCTTGAGGTAGACTCAACATGTTTATAACAACTTTTGCATATTTATCACCAGGTATTTCAAAAACTTGGCTACAAGCCTCATTATTGGTAAGAGCATCATAATTGACTAGCCAAATTTCATTGCACCTACATTCCACATTAATATTAGAGGGTGTCAAGGTCCTTTCAATAGATATGCTAGCAATTTCAACTGTTTCAAACCTTTTTACCTCTCTCCATGTGTTCTTTGCCATCTAATTTATTCTCTCAAACCTTAAATAATTCTTAAAAGGCCCAAACGCACTTCTAGGGGTTCAACTTATGAGTAATGTCTAAGCAGTGCCAACACTATGTATGCCTATCGTGTTTGCCTCTGTGGTTTGTAAAACTATGTTGTTGTGATGGCCATAAAAAATCAACAAGTATATGTTTGTCAGATAGACACCTCCAGGTAAAAAGTGACAAAATGGTATAGCCAAATCATAAACAATTATTTAGTCATCCATGCATTAGGATGTGCAACCATGGATATTCCTTGCTTACAATTCTTGACGTGGTTCTTCATATTTTTATTCCCCTGAAACAAATATAGCCTAGACATTGATAAACCAATTATAATTGCACAACAAAATATAGTTATCCACGTTGTTGTTAGGAAACACTTTGGCACATTTTCACTCATTCTCTTGGCATTTATCCACATGCCACAATTCCTTCCAACTTGGAAAGGAAACTCATTACAATTGCATATATATTTTGTAAACTGTATGAATGATCTTTGTATGCCTTGGATAGAGTGTAATATAACTTGGTCAGAATTGTAGGGTGTAAATCCATAACTTTATCTTTATTTAGGATTTCAATTGTTCATAATGCCAGCTCTTGATATATTTTCTTAACTCATGCACATCATAATTCCCCAAAATCCATATTTGAATGGGCTCAAGGTGGAGCAACGCTAGCCTTAAGTTGTATCAACTCTAGGTCATGGCCAATTTCAAGTATCTCCTTACACCAATCAACTATTTCCTCCTTTTGTTCAATTAACACTGTAATAACCACTTTCTTCTTCTTCCTTGCATGAGGTATTTAGCCAATAATGTATTTATGCTAGTGAGTTCCATATTTTCTCACTGCAACTCTTATTAAGCATCCATTGAATTCAACACCATCAATTTCCTTCAACATATCCTCTTTAGTTCGACCTTTATTAACACTAATATTCTTGGTTAAAATTGCACCTTGCACTATAATTCATGAAGAAGCACCACCTTCAAAATCTACATCATATGCTCTTCAACTTTTATATCATTATGCTCTTCAAAACCTACTGGATTTAACTCCTCATTTGAGGAAGAGTTTTTTAGATGATCAACCCTTGTCACTTGCATTCTTACCCTCACAAGAGCAACATTATTTCCTCGTGCATGACATAAAAAAATTAAACAAACAAATATTGTAGAATAATAGAGGTTGATGCAGTGCATAACAACAAGGAAACGAAAAACTTTAAGGTAAACATAAGTGACAAGAAACAAAAATTTAAAAGGAGAGTGTTGATCCCTAACTACAGATTCGTGGTGAGAGAAATGTTTGCAGTGACATATTGAGCAATATTGTAAATTCAATTGAAGAAATGGTGCTTCCATTAATGATGGTTTAGATTTATAATGCTCCATTGGAAATCTTAATTGATGAGTCCCAAGAATAAAGATATATTGTATGAAATTCTAACAGTGATCTAGAGAGCAGTATTGCAAACTTAGTTTCCGCAATGGTGCTTCCATGAATTATAGATTAAATGTATAACATTCCATTGGAAATTTGAGTGGTAAATGATCATCGACATGGATTGCATATGAAGAATGATGATATATGTGTCTAGGATTGATTTGATTATGATATAGGGGCTCTTAGTTTCTCCTAGCCAATGTTGCTGCTTCTAAAATGTTTAATGGCCCTCGCATATTGATTTGAATAATGGTCAATTTGAATAGAGTTGAACAAGTTACTCCTTTGCATTATAGATTGCAAACTTAGGGGTGGGTCATGGGAAGCATTGAATGATAAGCATTAACTATTTATGTCTGATCAAATGTGCAAGGGGAAAGAAGCATTGGGCTCTATATGGACTTGATGTTATACATATTTGAACATCATTTATTGTAGACATTCTCCAGCAATCAACCTCTTTGTCAGATGTGATAGGTAATATGTACATCAAAACTGAACCTTGTTGGACTAAACATTTGATGGTTCTTAATGTCTAAGGATTTGAAGTGTCTTTACGCTAGAGCATTTAAATATGTGTTTGGACATGATGTTTTGTATGGTAGTGAACTAAGAGTCACTTTCTAGAAAATTGTATGCCTAGTGAATTTATGGACTAATTTTAAAATTGCGAGTATTCTTCGTTATTTTAATACCACTTTTATAATGTGTTATCGGTGTGTTGTGTTTTGATTTGTTATAGCTTTAGAGGTCATGCTCTATCTCCATTATTGGTCCCCATTCCACTACTGGCTTCCCTCCCCTAGTTTATTGCCTGCTCTAGAATCACAAACTCATGAGGCATTAATTAAAATTGAATAGAACCAATGAGAACTTGACAATAATATTAATGGAGTTGCAACAATAAAAAAACATAATTAGGTCATTCTATCAAGACAATACATTAGGCATGCAATAATGCTTGCGAGAACGATCTCCATTATAGCAGGAGCGACTAGGGATCATGACATCAAATACAAAAAGATTCAAAGAATTGATCAACAAGAGGTGTTTCTTAAGAATAATGTATTAGCCCACAAAAAACACCTCATGTTTAATTTCAAATGTATTACAATAAACAACAGAGGAACTGGCAACATAAAATCCCAAGAATCAAATACATGCATAATCCAACAGGGACTTTTATGTTTTGGCAGCAGAGTAATGAAAAATAATCCAAACTGAAAAAATGTTAACTTTTGATGAATGAAATATCACAACAACTGTGTAGGAATTAAAACAAATCATGCACAATCACCACATTATCAGACATAAATCCCCATTGAAAAATTAGAGTAGTTGATCAAAATAAAAAAACTCTCAATTTTGTAGCCTGCACCAAAAAAAACAAGCACAAGAATTTGAGATGATAACTCGACACAGGAAAATCATGGCCGTTATGCAATAACTGAGTTGCCTAAATAATGTTACCTTATTCTACCAATAATACTCAAAACACAAAAGTACATTCTACCATTTCTGAAAGAGTCGAGTTGGAATGTACATGCAGATGAAGGTTTCTCATTAAAACACCATTACTATTTGATAAACCACCACGGTTGTAGACAAATTTCAATCTTGATCTTCGACACTTGACCTAATGAAAACTTGAGCTAATTAAATCATATTACTTTATGCCATCCATGACATAACAACAAAAGTTTTATATTCTGCCATTTTCAAGAGAGCCCAACTAGGTTGTATATGCAGATGAAAATTTTTCATTGAGAAAGAAATTATTACTAATTCAAAACATGCCAAGTTTTTACCTGTAACCTGACACTTAATCATGATGTTCAAAACTTGAGTTAATAGAAACATCCCAATACACCATGCCCACCATTCACAAAAGCTTTTACATCCTACTAATTCAAGGATATATTAGTTGGAATATATGTATATGCAAATGAAATTTCACCAAGGTATAGAAGCAGTTACTCATATGTTTCACAATCCTAGTTTGCCAAACTCCTATTATTATTTTCAACACTTCCAACTGAAAACAACCTTTAGCAATGTGAGACTGCACTCACTATAATTTGCGCTACTTTGAACATCCAGTTGGTTGAAAGGCCTTGCATTTGGCGGTCACACAAAAATTTGAGCATTCAAGAGTCAAATATTTTGAAACAAAACTTAACCCATGTTCATCATTTAGATACTATCATTCCATTGAGTAATACCCTCTCCTGTTAATACAATTAATACCATAAGGCTATTAAATCAAAAGCTAAAAAATGTTGTCAATAGGGTATTACCTGGTCAGTGAAAGAGGGGTGTTGTTATCACGTCCACTAGGGTTCAACTCCCCCAAGTGACATGTTCACCTCTCGTGGACTAGAATACCTCCACAGGGGGCTGCTTATTGTGTATGGGACCAGTTACAAGTCTTAAGCAATTTTGGAAAAATAGATACCACCCAGTGATGGTATATTTTACAGTCCTTAGGCACATCACATCACGTCTCACAACCTTAATCCAACAATCCTTGCACTTTTTTCTTCACCCCATAAAACTCCATAACAAATTATATATACACTTGTTTGGAATAAGAATCCAATAGTAATTGGATCAAATAATCCACTTATTTTTTTGTGTTTTTGGCTCTCAAATTTGTCTCTATATACTTTGCATTCCTTTGTCCTATAGACTAAATGAGAGCTTGATTCTATAGACTCAATAAACTTAGGATGTAGCTTCCTAATAATGTAAGTCCCAATCGATCTAATATACTAACTAATTCTAATATAATTCAAAATAATAAGAGTAGTCAACCAGTCAAATGAAACACAGATGGGGTGTGTAAAGTGGTAAATTTTGTAATCAAACCCTGTGTAAATACCTACTCAAGCTACATCAATTCTATTTATAAACCATGGATAGGATGGTAAATTCATTCTATAAAGGGTGTGTACAATAAATGTAATAGTAATACTTTCTTTATATTTATTCCTACCTAAGTCTTTATGCCTACTATTCCTATTACTTAGTCCTAACTAATAGAAGGGAGTCTAAATAATTGCTCAGGAAAATGAAGGTTTGAAAGGGTGTACCATACAAATTATGTAGACTTTTTTTGCCAATAAATAAAATAGAGAACTCAACATCCATCACACCAAAACAGAATTTGTATGCTCATACTAGGAAAGCACATAAATTCAAGAAAATTACAGATCTCAACATGGTTCATTACCATAATTTACAAATGTGACCAATTCTTGCCAGCCTATGTGAGATGATGAATGTAACAATAAAATTTTAGAAGCCCAATTGATTGCAAATGTGTCATGTATACATGGAATCTGTGCATGTGTAGAAGTATCTTAGTGAACACACTTTAAGAAACTGTGTAATTGGCCCAATACCTGGGCCCTTGAGAAGTATGGAATATTGCTTTCTAGGCTATATAAAATATCCATAGTCACACCACATAAATAAGTGCTATAATAGCTTCCATACAAGTTATCAATATTTTTCAAACCAAAATTCTTGTGATGAACAAAAAGAGAGTCATACATAATTGCCAATAAATAACTCAACATCCAACACATCGGAATAGAATTTGTTAATGCCAATGCTCAGAAAGCACATAAATTCAGACAAAATTCGCTTAAAACATTATTCATCGCTATAATATACACATGGAACTAAATATTACCAACTTGGTTATCATGACTAAAGCCCAACCTAAAAGTTAATAAAGGACACTTCTGATCTTGTGAGCATGTCATATATCTAACTAAGATTTTTAGTGCCAACACCAGACAATGGAAATTGTCTAGCAAATGATTCAACCCACTTTTTAAGATCATCAACGTTTTTTTGTACCTGGAAATTGTCTGACTTAAAAATTCTATAAAATCTTTTAATTTTGTACTTTTCACAGAGCTCTTAGCCTTAATTGCTATCTGCACCCCCCGTGGATAAAATATGCAGCCTTAATAAAGTCATCCTCAAGAAGCCCACGGGTGGTTAATGAAGGAGCCCCTATGCATATACCACTAGGAATGATAACACTTTTATCACCTGAAAATGTAAGGTATTAAAATAAGCTATATCATCCCATGGAGAAAGGAAAATCAATGATCCCTTACATCTAAATATACAAAGAAAAAATTCATGTAACCTGGTACAAAATTCTTGTCTAGTGTGATAGAAGCAACATCCAAAACATCCTCTACTCTTGCACCATCAATGCCCTGTCCTATCCCATTAATATATACCATGTTACATTCAACCAACTAAATCCAATAGAAATCAATATACAAGTAGGTTGTGTACTCCAACATATGAACAAAGGATCCTTACCAAGGGCCTCAAATCAACTAGAACTAGGTGATTTTCACTACCACTAGACACCAAATTGTAACCCAAATCCATTAGGCTCTTCGCAAGGGCTCGACAATTTGCTACAACTTACTAAAAATATTTTACCTTTGATAAGAAACAAAATCCATTCAAAAAAAATAATTCACATGCATGAATTTTATAGAAGCTTAGACATGTGAAGCTTAGACATGTGAGAGTGATACACCTGTACTTGATAAGCCTTGAACTCTGTAGTTACATCATGTTTTAAAAAAACAACCAACCCTCCTATGGTATGATTATGTGGTCCTCCTTAGAAAGCCACAAATTATTTCATGTATCTTTTAAAAGCGAAATGATACAAAAAATAAATATATCTAATCTTATGAAATTAGTGAGCATGAGAACAATATGGATGATGGAGGAAAGGAAGGATAACTTAGATTGAATTGTAACCCTGGAAAAACTACATTTTTTATGGTTGTCTCTAGTTCGAACCCCAATACTGGTTCCTTCCTGAAGAATATCATGCCTCCCCAAGGATCTCGTAAAGCCTAAAAATCACAACCCTCTAATCCAAAAATATTTCAGAATGAAAAATATCAGAAAGATAAAAATGAAACGAATAAAGTGAAACAATTGACAAACAATTCAAGGAACATAATGAGTTTCATCGAAGATTTGATCTAGTAGTGATAAGAAACAGAAAGAACATAAAAAAATTAAAATAGGAAACTGAATAAAAGAACATGTAAGAGAATCAAAAGGAAAATCTACACCTCTTAACTCTATAATCGCTCCTCCTATGATGGGAATGCCATATTTTTTTTAGTTCTTCGCCGTTTCTTGAAAATTAATGGGATTATTTTTCATTCTACAAGGGGGGAATGGCACAAATGTATAGCATTAATATAGATCCAAAAAAAGGTCCATCTAATATACTCATATTTTTAATCGAAAGAGTGAAGTGCAGAGAAAATTAATATCATCAACTCACCATGTGCGTTGTAGTTGTTACTACATCACAAAAATCAAATGAACTAACCATTATAGTAGCAACAATGAGACCATTTATGTGTTCCATGCCCATCATTAAGTATGCCCCAACTGTATTGGCAATCTTCCCAAACCACAAACTTTTTAGTACTAAAAATCATAAAAATCCAACATTACATACTATAAGAACATATTAATAAAATATGCTAGAATAAACATTGTTGGAAAGAGAAATTTTTGAAAGGATTGCCATTATAAGATCTAGAAATACCCAGCTTCAATACCTAACTCATGCGAGGGTAATCAATATCTTGGGGATATGCACTAGAACCAACAATGATAAGCTTGATCCTAAAAAGGGTGGCATTCTTCTCAAGCATCTCATAGTCAATGAATCCTATAACCCAAGAAAATAAACCCGACCATTAACACTTTGAACACTTCCCTAAAAGATTGGTTCAATATTTGTCAATGATGGAATTGTTTCCCTCCTAATTATCATTAGATTGGAAATGCGATCTCACCTGTAAACTCGTCTAGATGATATGGTATTGATTAAAAGTAAATTGATGTAGCAGATACTCGATTTTTTGCTATCATGAATCCATGAGATAGATGCCCTCCATGTGGTAAGTCAAAACCCTACACGTTGCAAAGAAAATTTTCACATGTTACATGCCCAAATAAGAATGATAATCTTATCAAAGGAGGTTTATAGTTCAGAACCATACACACCATATGCGATGATGTGGTTGGAGGAGAGTTGTATAAACACCAAAATTAGTTGGAGATTGAGATAATGGTTGAAAATTAACACCCCATGTACTGTTGCCAAGATGGAATGCTTCTAGGGCCCTCTGCTAGCAAAGCCTCTCACTTTGGTCAATGAATTCATTGCCAGCATATTATATGCATGGCATAAATCCCAACCCAACACAGTGTGAATAAATATATAAAAGTGTCCAACAATTGTATCCATCATTGTGATAACAGATACTCATGCAACAACTATAGGTCTCTACACTATAACGTTGAACCCAAAAACCATTACACACATCTCAAACATTCAAACTAAAATTTACAAGTCCAAAAGCTAAGAGAAACTGAGTTTAACAAGAAAAAAATATGAAGTGGCAAGAAGAAATTGCCAAGTAACTTAGACACAATCACAATCATGATGGAGCCATTCTTCACATTCCAAGTTATATCTTCAAGAACCTACCTCTTACCAGGGAGTCCTTTTGAATACTTGTTTTTTAGACATGATCCAACAGCTTCCATAATCGCCCAGGGTGTAAAATTTTAGAAGAAATAAGTTCCAAGCCATTGAATTGTGACTGCTTTTCTTTCTCAATTATCACATTCATTTCAGGATCAAGCTCACTCAGAGAAGGATCTACAAAGCTCTTCTTTCCCTTTGCACAGAGTAATTTACAAACTAGATAAATAAATCACAATAAAGTACCCTCGATAACTGAGACATGGTTTCACAGGAGCATTAATTGTATTATTGAGGTCTACAATTTCTGTTTACTAGCATCTGAGGGGAATCCAGATCGAGAACAAAGTCTTTATCAATTCATTCACTAATCATTAACTCAACAAAACTATAAATAAAACCAAGGTATTTGACATAGTTCATTAAATGAAGATAAGAAGCTTATTTGCAGCAACTGAATTCACAAATGAATCTTATAAACACCTCCAAGTTAAACTATATTCAACTATGATCTATGATTTCTTCACTTGGTCTTCAAATGGAAAGATTATCAAGGATGTCACAAAGGCTATCTATACATGTAACAATTTCAATAAAAAACAAATGCATAAATAAATAAATCATAGCATGAATTGTGAACAATATGCACACCTAGGAAGTTGCAGGGTTGCGCCAGCATGAACGCCAAAGGATTTCTCATTGTCAAGCTTATTGTGATACAAAAGGTTTATATGATGGGCATGACCTCAAAGTTTTAAACCTCCTAATTTGTTTCTTTTCTGTTGCCAAGGAACCCCCAAAACTAGTTGTGAAGTTTTGGGCATCAAATTTGCAACTGGGTTCAAATTATATTGACCCAACAAGCCCATCCATACTACTCCACTACCCATTATGACCTACAATGAATATGTTTTCACCTGAAACAAGAGCTATCCTCCGTGCCCACTTCAAAATATGAAAAAAATCAAATATAGGGAGACATGTGAATCTAGAACTTGATGCATTGTGAATAATTCTCTAGTAGAGGTAGACATGAAAGACACCAAAAGTAGCACCAGTTTGAATTTGCCTCCAGTAGGTTGCTGACTTGGGTTCGAATCACAGATAATATACAGAACAAGAATATCACACATGTAGGAGCAACTGACTTGGTTTCGAATCGTAGAAAATATATAGAACAAGAATATCACACATATTCGCAAATAATATATATAACAAGAATATCATCTTGGCACTAACAAAAAAGAAAGGCCATGGATAAGTTTTATCAACCTCCAGATTGAACCCACCTTGGAACTTTAACCTTTGGAGTCATTTTTATGCCTTCATATAGGTATTTTATTTGATGATGTACCTAAAAAGGAGGGAACTCCTTGTCTACAAAATTGTGATTCCTTCTTTCCTATCCAAATGGCTCTAGAGGCAATCAGGGGCAATGAGCTATGTTATTTGAGTGCTCTATCATCAAATAGTTCAAAACGCCTCCTTCCAAGTACCATATCCTCAAATAAGTGGAGAATAACACCCCATACCTCCTAAGAAAAAATACAAAGGAACACCAACACGTGGTCTATTGTTTCCCCTTCACATTTGCATATAGTACAAATTCCAGGACCCTACCTTGCCCTATTTTGTAGAACCTCTCACGTCAAAACATTATTCGTTAGGGCCAACCACATAAAAAACTTGGATTTCATTGAATATTTAACTTTCTAAATCTTCCCCACCACCAAGCTACTATTGCTGCTTCATCATCAAAGATAGTCTTGTACCACAAGCTAGTTATCAACAGTCATATGGTAGGATCGTTGGACCATGCAACTTTCTTGCGTGAAGAAGACATGGAGACAACTCTTTGCTCCTAAATGAAACCAACGTTGAGTTTAACAAAAAAATGCTTGATTTTGTACTGAGCAACAACAAAATATACATAATTTCCTTGTGACAGAGTTGATAAGATGGAATCTTCATCTACAAACATTTACCTATGAGGATGAGAAAATGCAAATTAAATTTCTTTCTTATTCCATAGACTCCAATTGCAAGATAAAAAAAAAAACACATCAAGTTTGTTTATCCCAAGACGCCAACAAGTAGCAAGCCCCAACTATATAATATAAGAAAGTAGTAGGTATGCCAAAGGCCTGAAGGGTATCTAATGGAAAGAAGTGACTGTTGTTAGAAGTCTTCCAATCAATATATACATATTTAAATGTAGATTTATTATTATTTTAATTAGAAATCTTCAATTAAATAATAAAATTTAATTACGTCTCTCCCAACCTAAATTGATTATTAGCATAATTCACTACCTTCATACGTCTTGCATCTTTTAAAAGCGTTGTAACATGTGGATTAATTTCATTTTTGGTGCACAATATCCACCTTTTAGGACAATATGGTGCAATGGGCCAACCATAACAGAGAAGATGAAAGGTTTTACAAACCAACATATTTTTCAAACAATTAATCCAACTATTGAATTTAGGCTTCTGCAATCCATATCAATTTTGAGAAGAATCTTCGGTGAAAATCACATAGAGATATTTTTGTCGACGCATTTCGAACCAACCAGTGTGGTTCGTCGTCAGGACAAGTTGAATGAGCAGATCTTGCTATGCATTATAAATAGATAGGGCAGAATATCTAATGACCAAATTTCTAGATCAGGTAATGGCTAAAATGACAATTTTAGCCGTTACCTGCTCTAGAAATTTGCTCATTGGATATTCTGCCCTATCTATTTATAATGCATAACAAGATCTGCTCATTCAACTTGTCCTGACGATGAACCACACTGGTTGGTTCGAAACGCGTCGACAAAAATATCTCTATGTAATTTTCGCCGAAGATTCTTCTCAAAACTAATCCAACATCAGTACATTAACTTTGTCATGAAGATATCATATTGAGAATGTTTGAAAAATGGTGGAAATCTAGGCAGCCACTATCTCTCTTTCGGGAGGGTGATGCAGAAAGAGTGATAAGATTTCACTGTTTTGATTTTTTTTTTGTTAAATAAAAAAAACCAATATTAATGGAGATATTTGTATTTTTTACTAAATTTTGTGAAGTGACTAAATATAACTTTAAACATTCACCTTAAAATGTTTTTTACAATATAATTTCCTAAGTCTATTTAATATCTTCATTATCATAAAAACCAACCTATATCCATCTTAACTCCACATCTACCACTCTTAGAGTGATGAAATCTACTTGGTAGATCCGGAATTAAGATGGATCTAAGCTAATAGAATTTCCCCTTTAAATAGTCTATGCTCACATGAGTACCATGGGTCAATATCATGGGTTATCATAAACCTGGAGCTTAAAAACTACTATTAGTAATTTATAAATATTAATAAAATTAATAATTGATTTTTATATCTTAACCGAGTTAAAATGTTTAAGTGACATTAAATTACAAGATCCATTTCTACCAAGCCCCAGAGGGATAAAATATTTTTTTAGTCTATGCGAGTTTGTATCACGATATGTATCATGATATTTGATCCCTCTTAGCGCTTAGTAGATCCAGAGTAAAGATGGATCTATGTTGGTTTAATTCCCCCCTTTAAATAGGCTACATTCCATGTGAGTACCATGGGTCAATACCATGTGCCATCTTTATTTTTACTAATACTAATATTAGGGTTAATAATGTTTTTTTGCATGGTATTAATAATAATTTGGCCCATGGTATTTGGCCCATAGTATTTGGAGTAAATATAAAAAAATGTCTTATTTATTTACCATACCTCCACTTTATTTATATTTTTATTTATTTACCACACCTCTAGTTTATTTATATTTTTATTAATTTACCATATCTCTTTCATAAATATGGTATTTGGCCCATAGGATTCACTTAAATAAAACCTCTTTTTTGAGCTTTCTTAAATAGAAAGAGGGTTATGGACTAAATACAAAAAGAGATTTTATTTATTTACCATACCTCTAGTTTATTTATATTTTTATTTATTTACCATACCTTTGGAGCAAGTAAAAAAAGAGACTTTATTTATTTACCATACCTCCACTTTATTTATATTTATATTTTATTTATTTACCATACCTTTGGAGAAAGTAAAAAAAGAGGCTTTATTTATTTACCATACCTCCACTTTATTTATATTTTTATTTATTTACACCATTGCGTGTTCATAAATATAAGGTGACTTAAAAAAAAATGTTTTATTTATTTACCATACCTCTCATTTATTTATATTTTATTAATTTTACCATACCTATTTTATAAATATGGTATTTGGCCCATAGGATTCACTTAAATAAAACATCTTTTTTGAGCCTTCTTAAATAGAAAAAGGGTTATGGACTAAATATAAAAAGAGAGGTTTTATTTATTTATCATATCTCTAGTTTATTTATTTATATTTTTATTTATTTACCATACCTTTGGAGTAAGTATAAAAAGAGGTTTTATTTATTTACCATACCTCCACTTTATTTATATTTTTATTTATTTACACCCTTGCCATCAATGAAAACCAGATTTGAAAATAGAGATCCGTTCATAGGAGAAATCATGGCGATTGGGACCAAATACAACCTCTCAAACCAGAAAAATGGGGCATTGCAAACGAATTTAACATTGCAAAGTAGAAAATTGGGCAATTGTAATGGAATATAACCTCCCAAACTAGGCAAATCGGGTCAAATGACTCTTTTCATAGATTAGCCGACCTTTTTTTTGGGCTAAAATGAAAAAAATAATTATTTTTTATAAAAGTTGGGCTAAATATATGAAATGGGTGTTTTATAAAAATTCTGTTCCTCTAAAATGAAAAATCCCTTAAATTTCGCCCTTGGGCTAAAATTCGCCCCTAAAATTTACAATGAACTCTACCAACTTAAGTGTGCTCATCCTGTAAGTTGCCTTTGATTCTAGAACTGCTTCTCGCACCAACTCAATAAAAAATTATACCTACTTGTGAGGTGGAAACTCTAAAATATCCTCAAGAAATACATCCTGAAACCATTGTAGAACTCAGTACCTACTCAAAACATCAGCATACTCAATTTCCTTACATTTGTCGCTACAAATATGTACTACAAATAACACACATCCTTTTTTGCGACTGCGGTTTTTTTGCATAGTTGTCACCATCCTAATTGATGTTGCTTTCTTCTTACCTTGCAAAAATATTTGTTCTCCATTGTCATATAAACACCCAATGGCTTTGTCATAACAATCCAC
>APFE031371939.1:22235-33130 GCA_000404065.3 Pinus taeda | reverse complement strand
CAGGTTGTGGCTCAGGCTCGTTTGATGTGGCTTTGAAGCTTGTAGATGACCATCATTCCCCCCCTGTCAGATACAAGGTGAGATGATGGAGAAAACTCAACTGCAAGATTGTTCAATACTCTGGAACAAGTTCTTACATGTGTTTGGAATATATTCTTGGCTGTTGATGCCCATTGCCAAGAAGCGATCCATCCAAGATGAATCTTTGTTCTTGCAGGACGTTTGTTTTTGAAGCATTTGTTTGAATAATGACTGGTTTTATGACAGTGCTTACATGGATGAAGATCAAAACAATGATCTTTCAAATGGCCAACTCGGTCATAGTGTTGGCATTTCACAATCTGTTGTTGTTGTTGTTGCTATGGAAGAAGGATAGAATTTGGAATAGCTGGAGGCGAATTGTCATGAGGAGCAGGTGAACTGTCATGAATAAATCCAGCACTTTGAAATTGAATGGGCTTTGAGTAGTCTGGAATATGGAAGGACAAGTCCTTGTCATATCCAAAACCGGTTCTATGCTTGTTGTGGACAAGCTATTCCCAAGGTTTGATGATGGGCTTGGGAAGTGTAGACTGAGTTTCTGCATCTGCATGTACAACTGTTGCTTTATTGGATACTAAATTTGCTTTATGGACTTGCTTCTGATGGGTTGCAGTCTCAATGTTCTAAACAGAAACATGTCCAGAATGATGATTTCTCTGTTTTAATTCTTCTTGCTGAAGCTGAGATTCAAGTTGTAAAAACTTAATCTTTTCATGTACATCTTGTAAACAACTATGAATATTGGTGAGAAAATCCTTGCTGATTTTGACTGTATTATCCATAGTAGAGAGTATTAGATTGTCCACTAACTCTAATATTGCACTAATTGGAGTCATTTTTAACCTCAAAAAATAGTAAAACAATGAGGAAAAGATGGACACCAATTGCTCTTTTATATAAACTTATGGCAACAACTTCAAATCAATCAGCTTGCAATAGATTCAACACACAAAGAATGGTGATATTCGGAAAATAGACTCCTCATTCAAAAATGAATTTTCTTCAATTCACCTGAGAATTTAACTTCCAACAAAGCTACAAACAATTTAGGCCTCAAAAAGATATTTTCCTGTACCAGTCTTGAATCCAAGGGAACTTGTCCTGGCAACAACTTCAATCTAGTTCAATAAAAATCTCTGATATGAACAACCTTTAAGAAAATACCCCAATTCGATCTACAAAGGATAGTCTTGGCTTGAAACAGTTTCCACTGAACTCCTAAATAATGCCAAATTGCTGCAACTTTAAAGAATATAAACAATCCTCAATTCTTATGAACATTGAACTCTATCATTCCCAAAAATCCCTCAGCATAATCACTTTCAAAGCAGAAATGATGGCTATCAAAAGGCAATACCCTTATGGATTATCTTCCTTTCGAATGCAAGTATCGAAATTAATAAAATAATTATTTGAATTACCTACACCAACATTTCTTCAGATATATCCAAGTCAGGAGACAAACGAACTGCTGAAGATTCACACACCTTCTTGCTCAAGTGGTTGGAAAGATTCCCTCAATATAAAAATTTACGATGAGTAGATGCGAAGTTTATTTGGGATTGGTTCTGGTTCTACTTTTGACGTTGCAATCCACAACCACATGGAAGAAGAATAACGAAATTGAATGGAGAAATGAGCAGGCCAAGGACAGAATCACTGAACTCCCTGGTCAGCCCTCAGATGCAAACTTTGCCCAATATTCTGGATATATAACTGTAGACAATAACGCCGGTAGAGCCCTTTTATAGGGCATGGATGTTTTAAATCATATTTAAAAATACAAACAAAAAATTTCCGGCAGCTCGATGTTTTAAATTTCTTCAGAAAGCTGAATAATAGTTGGAAAAAGGAATGATTTTCATATTTTCTACATGTTGGGCATCTTTCACATATTCCAGACCATGCGACCTTGAATGCCCAGATGAATTTTTTTCTCAAAAACAAATTGGGTTTCGGAGAATTTAACGGATGCAAATGCCGCAAAATATCACGGTTTCCTCTGCTTGGCATAAATAGAACAAGAAGATGAATTCTTAAAGTCGGAGAAAAAATATGCAACTTTGATTTGTAACTCAAATGGGCAACCTTGGGATCTTGATGGGCTCGACACTAAACAACATTTGGATTATGAATTCTCAGATACATCAGATTATGATGAAGAGTCGGAGTCAAGAGTAAATAATGAGGAAGAATGGAGTCCTGATCAGTTGGACGCAATTGCTTCACTCTTCAGAGGCAACAACATGAAATACGTTGTGTTGGTGGGATGCAATTATCCCAACACGGAATATGAACTTCACAGATGCGTGAACAACATTATGAGGATGCAAAACATCCTCATTCATCGCTTTGACTTTGCCAAAGAGAATATCAATCTCCTTACAAACGAATCGTATACAAAACCCACTAGAGAAAACATTTGCTTGGCTATCATTAAAATGATTCGGTAGGCCAAGCCCAAAGACGTGCTCAACTTTAGTTCCACTGCAGAAATCCACCGTCTATGATGAGTGTATCGTCCCATGCGATTTCAACCTCTTTACAGATGAGGACTTCTGGTTAATGGTGAAGATAGTGCCTCTGGGGACATCTTTCACCATGGTTTCAGACTCGTGCCACAGCAGAGGCCTTGGACTCAATACTGCGTTTCTTGAGAGAAGAAACTTGAGAAGCTTAGATGGAAGCTCATAAAATCAAGAGTGCTCTATTTAAGCTTTTTGGCAAGAAAGCTAGCTCCAAAGTTCAAAGGCTTGTTACCGATAACGACTCTTTCCTGGAGGAAATGGGACTACAACAACTTTAATTGCAGCAGGTGAAGCAACGTATACATGAGGACACGGGTATTCTATTTAGTGGATGCCAAACTGATGAGACATCTACCGACGTGTGCTTTACAGAATATCTCAGTAAAGCATTTGGAGCAATCAGTAACGCTCTTCAATCAATTCTTGAAAAGCATGAGAAACCAATTAGCAACAAAGAATTGGTTTTGGGTGCAAGAAAATAAATAATAGACCAAGAGGAGCGTTTTGTATGCAGAGAGCAGCGTTTTGTATGTAGGTGGAGCAGCTACAGGAGCAGCATTCAGGCCAGTGGAAGCATTAGAGCGTGAGGTATGTCAGAATTTTCTATTTGGGGAATTGTGCGCAGAGAATGCAGCTAAAATACGATTGATAAAACATTCATGAAATGCAGAACTGACTGGCACAGAAAAGCCATAAAACAAATGCTTAAAATAATTATGCAGGCAGGAATATGCCTGCTCTGATACCATGTTAAACACACATGGGCAGCCAGAACAATATGAAAGATAAACATGAGAATACATTTTTTATTAACGAGAGATATACATTTATAGTACATGTGGTGACCGTTGGGTTTCACATCCCAAGGTCTCTTGGACTCCTTTTGTCTGTTCGTCTTCCACACTAACCCATTGAGGATTAGGTGTCCAACAATCTTAAAGAAAAAAATATTCAAAAAAATAATTTATTGTGTCCCTCCTTCTAGCGCAAAAAGTGTTGATGGAAAAAAATGACCTCATCAACATGTGAGAGAGACCACCATGTTAGAGCCCAAACTAAGCTCTTATTCATTTGATGTAGTCATTATCACTGGTTCAATTGGGTCCAGTTACCCTCTCTCTTTCTCTCTCTCTCGGATTATGGGTTGTTTGTTACTTACCAATAGAAAGAGTCAAATCATATATGTCTTCTTGTAGAGATCTTGCAAGAAAGTGATCCTTAAGCCAACTCTACTGCTCAGCCAAGCCGCAACTAAGGTATGCTCCTGTGTCTAGGGACTTCCAAAATGCAAAATTAAATCTAAATACAAATTTACTCTAATATGCAAGTAAAAACTAATCATGTCTTGAATTGGGAAAATGATAGCTCTCTCTCAATTCAAGAGTAGATGAACTAACTAACAAGGGGAAAGGGACTGTTTGTATGATGAGTGAATTTAGAAAATAAGATTAAATTGCAATATGCAAAATAGTTTGCATTTTGCAATTTATTAAATTTCTTTATGCATATTGAATTTACTTAAATAAATAATTATCAAAGAAAAATAGAAATACATGCTTGCATCCAATAAAAAAAACTAAATTCATTATATGTTTTTCATTAATTAAAGAAGTAGTTCATTCAATTAATAAAATAGAAACCAAAATGGAATTTTATTAAACAATAAATAGTTATTTCTTAGTACATTCATATTTCAACGACTTCATATTAATTATAATTTTTGTTATGCTCCTCAGAGATAGCTCTTGCAGAACTTCAATAGCATAAAAGAATCGATATGACAATAGTGTTCAACATTAGGATACAATATACTATTTAGAACATGAATTAAAATCAATTGTAGAAATTATGGTAACAAAGTGATTAATCATTACATCCCAGACAACAGTGCACATGAAATGAAAAATAATTAAATTCATACCAAAACTTTTCTACAAATGTCGCAGTTCATAATCAACTTCATCTCCTTAGATAAATTGCTTACAATAGTGCAAAACAATCATCTCTTTCATAACTGAAAATGCTTTGTCTCTCCATAATTCAACTCATAGTACACTACAAAAGTGCAAATGTACAACAAGAAAAATCACAGAATTTTCCCCTAGCACCTCAGATTTAAAGTATTCCCCTCACCTACAGCTATAATCTCCTATAAAAGAGTTATTATGGAGCCTCTAGTTGCAGAGAAGAAGAGCCTCTTCCTTATTCTCAAAACTGTTATTTAATAATTACAAGAATTTCCAGCTATGGAGAACTATTGAGAGTAATTTTCCAGATCCTGAATTAGAGTGGAAAGTTCTCCATTCTTCTCTTTGCTAGTTTCTCTCCATTGCTCCAAAATGTCTCATATATGAACTTCCCCAACTGATCTCCTACTACAAACCAATCAAAAATAAATAAAAAAAATAAAAAAATTGCAAACTAGAAATTACAAAAATAAACTCTCATGAAATTGTTAAATTAAAATAAATAAAATCCAAAGAGATTTTCATGCTACGATTACTTCAAATTGATCTAATTAGCTTTTGAAGAATAAATTAGTGACAACAATTTTCTTAAGCCAACGAAATTTGCCGAAATCAAATTAGGAAAACCAATTGTTATTGCAAATTCGTCACTTTGTCTTTTGCTGAATTTTTGGGTCATTAAATGATTAAATCTGCTAAACTTATTGTAAGCTTCATTTGGCCAAGTACATATTGAAATATGCCTCTCTAAAGATGAAGTGTCAAAACTGCCAAAAATTTGAAAAACACATACCTCAGCCAAAATTATGAAATTTTAATTAAAAATCCTAATTAAAATTAAATTTAGTTAATTAAAGTTAAATATATACAAGTTAATTAAAATTATTAAATTAATATACAAATTATACAATTAAATTAATTACAAATTAAATAATTTACCGATCAATTGAATTAATTACAAAAATTAATTTATATATAAAATTTATTTAAATTTAGCCGATTAATTTATTATAATAATATTTAAAACATTAATTAATATTTAAATTAATTTTAAAATTTTTATTAAAAATTCAATAATGGCTTTTTGGTTCATTCGAATGAGGTGATAGTGAATAGGAGGGGACTTTATAATATGAAGTGGGAGGCATAAGGATGGACTGAGGAGAATTCGGGGGATGAAAGTTTAGGAGGAGGAATTTTAAAAAGTTATGGAGGATTAAGAGATATTAGAGTTAGGATTTTGGGAGGTTTTTTAAATTAAAAATTGACGATATGAACATGTTCCGAAAAGAGTAGAAGACTTGAAATTAGGAGTGAGGTAGGAGAGATTGGGTTTTTCCTTCCAATAAAAATACAACCACTTTAGAATGTTAATGTGAATTAAAAAGAACTACATTCATTTTGTAAAATAAGTTTCAATCTTATAAAAAAATACATCGATTTTTGTAAATGAATAATTTGGGGATTTCGGGAGTTCTAATAATTGGGAATTTTAATTGGCTTCCAAAATCCGAATATATTTTAAATGTTCTATAAAATCGGTTGCAATGGTTTTGGAGGGTTCTTAACAAAATAAAAACAAAAATAATAAATAATAAAAATTAATTAAAAGTTAATCCAAAATCAATATTTACAATTAATTTACAAAAATTAAAATAATATACATTTTGTATATTTTAGTCAAGACAGTGAAAGTATTCAAATTTTGGATAAGCACCATTTGCAAACAATGCATCCAAATGAGATGAAACAAGAAACAATGGAGAGCCAATGAAAAATCGTACGTAATGAAACAATCATAATAGAAATCTAAAGAAAAAAAATCTCATAAAATTGTCACAGACTTAACCAAACGAAAATATTAAAGAGTGATTTAACTAGAATTTATTTAGAGGGTCCTCATTATTATTATGAAGATAATAAGTTAAAAATGGCGGGGGTTGTGATTTTACCACAACAATACCTTATGTAGATTATGAATACCTCCTAGTTAAGAAAGAGTGTTGAAATATGTAACTAGGTTCGGTCTTGATAATGACATGTGTAATCATGATTTTATGTAATTGATGTAAAGAAGAAAATAAAATTAATTTGTAATGATTGAGTCATGGGTTTTGTGCTCAAGGAATTTTATTTTATAGATGAAACTTCCATTGTGAGCTATTAGGTTTGGTCATCAAATCATAAAGTCTAGTGAGTCAATGTCATGTATTGAAGGCCTATGTGGGAATGTTACACATTGCAAAAAATAAATTTATTTGAGTCATTAACCCTCCAAGACCTTATCACAAGCACCCCTTGAAGTTGGCCTACAAAAGGGAATTAAGATGATTCCATAATGACATGTCGGCCTAGGTACAAGATTAAGTCGGCCTATATCACATGGACATACCACTATACATAGGAGCACTCGACATCACTTGGAAGACAATTTGATCAAGCAAATCTAAAATAAGGAAAAATGTGAAAATCACAAGAAGAATAGCCTCATAACCAGTGAGAAGGAAAGGAAGAAGAGTGAAGATATTTGGGACTTTTGTTTGGGTCATCTTCCTCACACGTGTGAGAGAAACTAGGTTTTCTTCATTAAGGGTTACACCAACCATTAAGAAGCCAAGTAAAAGGTCACTAAACCATCAATATTGCTAGTCGAGGTTACAAGGAGAAGCCCTCAAGCCAAGCAAAGAAGGAAAAC
The DNA here is from genome assembly GCA_000404065.3 of Pinus taeda. Lineage (NCBI taxonomy): Eukaryota > Viridiplantae > Streptophyta > Pinopsida > Pinales > Pinaceae > Pinus > Pinus taeda. Next base: position 25,898 of record APFE031371939.1, on the reverse strand, counting down.
ATATTCTAGATACATAATTCATCCCACATGTGTGATTGTGCATAAGTTTCAGGCAGCTAAGAATTGCAGGTCTGTGGAGGAAGGCCGAAATACTAGAATAGCCAAAATTTACAGTGCCAGAAGTTAGTTTGACTAGTGTTGACTTCGGCAAGAAGAAGAAGCAGTAGAGAAGGGTCTTGTCACATGGTCTTGGAGAAGTTGATATGTCAAGGGTCTTGGTCTTGGTATTCGTCATTTGAATTTTATATAAGAAGAAGAATTCATTTCGGTTTTACTCTTAAGTTGGAGAGGTTTTACCCCTAGTTAATCGCCTACATTTTGTCTCTTATCTCCTTATTGTTTATGTTTTGGTAGTTGTTTAATGGAAAGGAACATTATGTTAATATAAGTCAAGAGAATAACATAATCTAAATAAGTAAAATGCATTCATAAGCAGTTATCATTTGAAGAGAAATCACTTAATCCTAGTGCACTATATTTCTCAACACAAATTCGAATTATCTCTAGTTTGACAAAGGAAAAGTAACACTGAGGTTTTCTTGCTGCATGTTTCAACGCTCCCTCTCATAAGAAAGGGATTATTAACCAACCCTATCTTGCCCTTATTGAACTCAAAATTCCCTCTTGACAAGGCATTTGTCAAAATGTCAGCATCTTGTTCCTCTGTCAAAATGTATTCTAGCAACATTATCCACCTCTGCACACAGTCCTGTAAATGGTGATCCAGATGTGTATATTCTTGGATCGATTATGAAAGATTGGATTTTAAGAGAGATTGATACAATTATTATTATCATAGTAGATCATAGTTAGATCAATCATCTGACCAAACAGTCCCATAAGTATCTTTCTCATCCAAGTCACCTCACATGTTGCTTGAATTGCAACCATGTATTATGTTTCTGTCGAGTTGAGTGCCACAAATCTTTGCTTCCTTCTACTAGGAAACAGTTATGGACCCAACACTAAAAATTCCACCTGATGTACTTGATGAATCCCATCAATAGATATATCTTGAAGTTCATTATGCTACCTTCCAGCCTTAAAACTATTATTTTCTCACATTAATTCACATTTTTGTTATAATATGCTTAGTAAGAAGACTAAAAGGTGTTTTTCATAGTATGTGGCCTAATGTTATTAAATTGCAGGAAAAGAGAAGCATTTTTTAAGCATTTACTATGCAAGGGCTTGATGGAGACAACTAGGAGGGAATCTAGGGAGGCTTATCCACCTCCTTAGCTCTCTAAATCGGCTTGATATCACCAAATCCTCACTCACAAACTCGAATTCACTGACATTTGAGTAACTCCAAATGCATGAGAAGCTCAAGGAGGACAAGATCCACAATTTTCGAGATCAAGGAGGGAATCACTCCTATTTTCAATGGAGCTTCTATCAACTACCATTTGTATAAATAAATGAGCTGAAAGGCTCATTTGGATTCAAAGTTTTGATTCAGCTAGGAGTACCTCTTGAGCCCAAGGCTTAACATTGTCATTTTTAACTTTCATGTGATGTATGAGACTATTATTTTTTGATAATGAGAAGTTGGCTATTAAGATGCATCTGAGTTAGTTTTAGAGGGATGAAACCCTTGGGTTTAGGTCCAACCTAGAGGATTTGATCCCTCTTATGTATTTTTGTCTTGTTCTTAGTTGAAGCATTTCATGTGTTTCCTTTATTGCAGTAAATGTTAAACTATAAAAAATTGCGATTGCAAGATTCCCTATCACCTCTCTTGTGGGAGAATGGTTGGAAGGATTTACAATCTTAGTCTAACTTTTTTCTTATGATTTCTTGGAAATAAATATATGTTAGTTTTTCTTCCTCATATTTACTTTTTGCAACTTAGGAGTTAGTTCAGTGATCAAAATAATGTTGTGGCATAGAATAGATGTTATTCAAATTCAACTCAAACTTTCCATCATAGTTTATATCACTGTGTTGATGATAAATTGATGCATGTATGTGAATAGATGTATGGTTGTGTTGATTTGTAGGGGAGGGAACCTCTTTCATCTCTACTTTTACTTCTCCATCTTCTCCTTCCACCCTTCAAAATTTCTCCCAAAACTATGTTTCCACAGTCACTATGTTTATACAATTGATGACACCATGGGAATTAATCTTGGTGCAAGTCATACCTCCGAGAGGTCCTAGGATTGGATAAGAGGCTTCTCCAACATTTAATGACTCCCTCCTACCTTCATCCACCTATTCATGCCCTCAAGACACCATCTCCACCCTAAAAAGGCTCTCGAAACACCTCCTGTAGTAATACAAGTCCTTCTGTAGCAATATAGGACCTCTTGTAGCGACACCTATTGCAGGACAGTAGCACCATGTTCCTCCACCTGTTTTTCTCCCCACTTCAACCTTAGCTCAATAAAGATGAATAATGACCCCAAATTATGATTTGATGATTAAGATGTTGGGTTGTGTTATATTCTTTCCACGACTAGCCCACATAGTGAACCAGGGGGTTAGAGGAGGGGCGGAGCCCCCCCCTTCGTTGCGTCGATTGCGCAGTGGGGGGGTTTGAGGGGGGCGGGTAGCCCCCCTCTACGGGGTCTGGGGCAGTGCCCCAAGAAATTTTTTTTTGGACCCTATATTAGGTTGGGCGAACCTACCTATGATTTTTTGCATGGTTTTCACACAGGGTTTTGGACGTGGTGGTTTTCTGTACATGGTTTTGGATGAGATGGTTTTTCGGTCCATGGTATTGGATGCTTCGACATGTATAAATATGTATTGTAATATTGAAAGGAATATAATAAAAAATCAAGTTGGTAGTCCCAGTTTTGGGATCCAAGGGAAAATCTCTGTATATATGTGTTTTATGTGTTATGCTCTCGCATTGTTTATTTTCTGTGTTTTAGAATTCGTATGTAGGTAATTTTGTACGGGGTTAAAACTTACATTTGGTTTCAGAGTTGTTTTGGCTTCAAGGGGATGGCTTTATTGCTAAGGGGTTTCACTCGAACCTGTGGTAGACCCTGTTTAGTGGGAGATCTGCAAGAACGATTCTAGTGGTGAAAGAAGATGGCGAGCAGTGGAAAGATAGAGATCGAGAAATTTAATGGTTAGAGTTTTGAGTTATGGAAACTCAATATGGATTATCTGTTGGTGGATAAAGATCAGTGGATCGTGGTAGATCCAGGTACTAAACCAACGGGAGTGTTCAATGAAGAATGGAAGAAGTTGGATCGGAAGGCAAAGAGCACAATACGATTGTGTGTCTCAGATTTAGTATTTTTTAATGTATCATGGGAAGCTACGATGAAGACTTTGTGGGACAAGTTAGAGACTTTGTACCAATCTAAGTTTCTGGTGAATAAACTATTCCTACAGAAAAAATTTGTATAACCTGAGGATGAAAGATGGGGACTTGGTGACAGAGCATCTAAATGCATTTAATATTGTTGTAAGTCAGTTATTGCCTGTTGATATTAAAATTTCAGATGAAGATAAGTACATTAGTTTGTTGTGTTCTCTACTAGATTCATGGGATAGTCTAGTTATTGTAATAGGCAGCAATGATACTGCCTTGCAGTTTGATGAAATAGTCTCATCCTTGCTAACGGAGGAGATGAGACGGAAAAATATGGAGAGCCAGAATGGTGATGCCTTGTCTATACGAGGACAGTCCCAGAACAGAAA
>APFE031371939.1:0-21786 GCA_000404065.3 Pinus taeda | reverse complement strand
CTCAAATGAAGGTGGGGATGTGTACTTGGCTTCTTCAAGTACACATGTAGATCATGAGGCATGGTTGATTGACTCAGGTGCATCCTTTCACTTCCCTCCCCATAGAGAGTGGTTTTGCGAGTATGAGAAACACAATGGTGGTGATGTCTTCTTGGGGGATGACAGGAAGGCTAGAATAGTTGGTCATGGAAAAGTAAAGTTGAAGTTGCAAGGTGGAAGGGTTAGAACACTTCTGGGTGTTTTGCATATTCCTGCATTGGCCATAAATCTGATTTCTGTAAGCAAGCTGGATGATACAGGTGTAAAAATAGTGTTCGAGAAGGATACCTACAAGATGGTTCGGGGAGCACTAGTATTGATGCAGGGAGTTCGAATTGGAACTCTGTACAAGCTGCAAGGTAGCATTGTTGTTGATGGGTGCAACAATTCTGTGGTTCTTGAAAGTGGAGTAGAAAATCTAGTCTTCTATGGAGAGATGACCATGCTATGGCATCAAAGGCTTGGACATATTGGAAAGAAGGGCCTTCAAATATTTCATGGTAAAGGTATGGTAGAAGGTATGAGTAATAGCTCTCTAGATTTTGATTTCTGTGAAAATTGTGTATATGGGAAGCAACATCGGGTGAGTTTCGCCTCTGGTGGTAAGAGGGAAAAACAAATATTAGAGCTTGTGCACAGTGATGTGTTTGGACCTATGAAGGTTCCATCACTAGGTAAGTCTGTGTATTATGAATCATTTATACATGAATTCTCAAGGAATACATGGATATATTTCCTTAAGAAGAAATATGAAGTATTTGATAGGTTTAAAGAATTTAAGGCTCTAGTGGAAAACCAGATAGAGAAGAAGATAAAGGTGTTGAGGGGAGATAACGGTGGAGAGTTTTGCAGTAAGGAATTTGAAGAATTGTGTAAGAAGTGTGGTATACAATGGCAGAAGACTACTCCATACACACCTAAGAAAAATGGAGTTGCAGAAAGAATGAACAAGATATTTATGGAAAGGACAAGAAGCATGCTCAGTGTTGCCGGGTTAGGACAGGAATTCTGGGCAGAGGCGGTGGAGACAACATGTTACCTGGTCAATAGATCACCTTCATCAGTGTTGGAGAATAAGATTCCACAAGAGGTATGGACTAGTAAGAAATCCTCTCTTTCACATCTGAGGATATTTGGATGTGATGAATATGTACATGTTCCAAAGCAAAAAAGAACCAAGTTGGATAGTAGATCTGAAAAGTGCATCTTTATTGGGTATAAGGATGGTTTAAAGGGTTATAATATTTGGAACCCAGTAACAAGGAAGGTTGTGTATAGTTGAGATGTGGTGTTCAGAGAGGTGAAAGATGTTATTACATGAAGTCCCATCAAAGGAACTTGAGAAGATAGAGTTTGAGCTAAAGGAGGAAGAATAAGACTCTATAGCAGAGGAGGAATCAGAAGATGAAGAGCCACAAACTCCGGCTGTGAGAAGACCAGTTCAAGAAAGAAGGAAGCCAGAAAGGTATAGTTCGTTTGCTTTCTATTCAAATTTTTCGTTATCTATTACTGATGATGATCCCAGAACTATGAAGGCAGCAATAGATTCAAAGGAAGGAAAACTTTGGAAAGAGGCCATGGTTGATGAAATGGCATCTTTGCACAAAAATGAGGCTTGGGATCTGGTGGAGTTGTCGGCTAGAAGGAAACCCATTGGCATCAAATGGGTGTTCAAGAAGAAGACAAATGTAGAAGGAAAGGCGGAGAAATATAAAGCTCGGTTGGTAAAAAAGGTTATTCCCAGGTGCCGAGAATTGATTTTGGTGATATTTTCTCTCCTGTTACCAGGGTAGCTTCTATCAGATTACTTCTATCTGTTGCTGCTACTTTTGATTTTGAGGTAGAAAAGATGGATGTGAAGAAAACATTTCTTCATGGGGATTTGGAAGAGGAGATCTACATGAAGCAACCTAAAGGTTTTGCGGTGAAGGGTAAGAAAGAGCTGGTATGAAAGTTAGAGAAGTCTTTGTATGGGTTAAAATAGTCACCAAGGATGTGGTATCAAAAATTTGATACATTTATACGGGGACTTGTCTTCACCAGAAGCAAAGCAGATCACTATGTGTATTTTAAATTGATTGGTGACCGTGTTATTTATTTGGTCTTGTATGTGGATGATATGTTTCTGGTTGGACATGATAAAGAAATTATCCAGGATTTGAAGACCTAATTGTCCTCCGAATTTGACACGAAAGATCTTGGTGCTCCAAACTATATTTTGGCCATGGAAATTAAAAGAGATTGGGCAAAGAGGAAGATCTGGTTAAACCAAAGGAAGTATGTTGAGACAATATTGTAGAGGTTTAATATGTAGGATAGTAAACCTGTGAAGGTTCCTATTCCTGTAGGTGTAAAGTTATCTGTTGAATAGTGTCCCAAGACACAAGAAGAGGAAGAGGACATGTCTCGTGTTCCATATGCAAGTTTAGTTGGTAGCCTGATGTATGTGATGGTTTGTACTAGACCAGACATTGAACATGCAGTGGGAGTATTGAGCAGGTTTATGTCAAAACCAGGGAAGGAGCACTGGACAAAAGTGAAGCGGGTTTTCAGGTATTTTCATGGCACTAGTGATTATGGCTTGTGCTACCAAGGAAGACCAGGATTGAACAAAGTATTGGATATTCATGGCTTTGTTGATGTAGATTGGGTTGGAGATCTGCATTAGAGAAGATCTACAACTGGGTATGTGTTCAACCTATTTGGAAGTACAGTTAGTTGGATGAGTAAGAAACAATTTGTAGTGGCACTATCAACCACAGAGGCTGAATACATGGCAACCACTCATGCAAGCAAGGAAGTAGACTCGTTGCAGAGATTGTGTTCAAGTATGGGGTTAGTACAGGCAGCTATAAGGATAGACTGTGACAACCAAAGTGCAATTTTCTTGGTAATGAACCCTGCTTATCATTCAAAGACAAAGAACATTGATGTTCAATATCACTTTGTGAGGGATATGATAGAAGACAAAAAGATGTTGCTAGTAAAGGTGGACACTATGAAGAATATTGTAGATGCATTGAAAAATCTTTGAGCTCTGAGAAGTTCTCTTGGTGTAGAGAAACAATGGGCATTGCAGGGCTAGATAAATGACTAAGCTCTCCTATGGCCCTCTGTGGAAAAAAAACAATGAGTGGGAGAATGTTGGTTTGTGTTATATTCTTTACATGACTAGCCCACGTAGTGAACTGGGGGGTTAGAGGGGGGGGCGAAGCCCCCCCTTTGTTGCGTTGATTACGCAGCGGGTGGCAGCCCCCCCTGTCTGGGGGTTTTGAGGGGGGTGGGTAGCCCCCCTCTACGGGGTTTGCGGCAACGCTTCGGGAATTTTTTTTTTGGACCCTATATTAGGTTGGGCAGACCTACCTATGGTTTTGTGCATGGTTTTCGCACATAGTTTTGGACGCGATGGTTTTCAGCATGTATATATATGTAGTGTAACATTGAAAGGAACATAATGAAAAATCAAGCTGGTAGTCCTAGTTTTTGGATCTAGGGGAAAATCTCTATGTATATGTGTTTTATATGTTATGTTCTCGCATTGTTTATTTTTTGTGTTTTAGAATTCGTATGCAGGTAATTTCTGTATGGGGTTAAAACCTACACAAGAGAAGCTCCTAGGCCACTCCAACCACCTCTTTTCCTTACTACAAAACAAAGTAGAATTAGTGTTTTTCATTCACAAGCATGATAGAAGATAGATTTATGATTTTCAAGAAAATTTGAAGTAGATCAATGATACATGCAAATAGGTTACTTATTGAAAGAATTATACAAGATAGAGTAGCTTTACTTTTGCAAGTAGATTAGCCCTTTCTCTCTCATGTATTGTTAATTAGCATCTACAAGTTGAACAAACGTCATTTTCATTTTCATAGTTACGAATCAATCTTCAATTGTGTTTTCATTAGCAAGCTTTCACTATAGTAAAGTTGGAGGAATGGTATCTGAACACCTTGATATGATGTCATGACTGACAGTGGCATGAGTAAAACTGAACCTATTGTGCATATAACATTGTCACCTCTAAGTTTGTATGAACTTGTTGTGATATACAACAACCCTCCCCATTTCAAAAAATTGCACATAAAACTTTAATAAGAAATGGGTCCCCTTTAGAATATAAATAAAATCAATAAAACATTTAAATAATTTTTATAATAGGTTTTTTTGCTTTAAGGATAAGTTAAATAACAATCACAATGTGCAAATCCATTTAACCTATGAAAATCCTCTTGATAAGGTCCGATCCAATTTAAATTATAATAAAACCTTATCATAAAACAATATTAAAAAGGAGTATGTCACATTGTGCAAATCCTTTGTTTCAATATTGGACTTAAGGTGTTCCATTGACATTCACCGATGCGATAACTCCATCGAAAATTACATATCGCTACTTATCAATAAACCCTTCCAAGTGTTCATATAAATCCACTGATGCAATAATCCGATTGCAATCGCGCATCGTTGAAATCATAAAACACATACCAAAAGCCCCTTTGAAAACTTCCAATGCGTTTTCATTATTAAGTGCGCTTTTCAATAAAGGTGAAATATGAGCTATTATGAACATTTGTGGGTTAAAGTTATAAATCAAATATAAAGAAAAAACAAATGATTTATTAATTTTGAAAGTCATATCTCCTTCCCATGACAGCTCACCATTAGTCACAATCGCAAATATGCAAAGGAAACATTTAAGCATAATGCTTGTATCTCTCGATCTACATTATGCGATTATCGCTAACTTACGATCAGGAAGTCACGATACTCATTTTAAAAGGACCGCTATAAATTTGTGATGCGACATGTCATTACGGCATTAAAGTGTCACATTGGAAGTTATGGGAAATCATTAAGAAAGCAGTTATGGTTGAATCCTTCAAGGATTTCATCCGTGGTAGGTTAATGTATCAAAAATCTGTATCACCCACTTACGCTTAATTGTTGTTAGTCTTTGTGTGCTGTGTATTAGCTTTGAACAAGTTTTTCCATTGTTACATCCTTCTGTTTCATTTTGTAGAGCAAATCTGAAAACATTAGTCCAGTAAAAACGTCTAACAGAGCTCGGAAAGTAAAGTCCCCCGTCGTGGCAAAAGATGAACCAACTAAGTTTGTACTGATAGCTGATACTAACTATGCAGGCCTTGGCAGGACTTCATGGGAGGGTATATATAATTTACTCAAAGCCGAGGATCCAAGTGAAGTTGAAGAAGAAGGAGCAACGACTGGTTCAATTGATAAATCAGAAAATACTCTTTACCATTTAGCCAGTTCCTTCCTCCACAGAATAGCAGCCCGAGCGAAAGTGTTACCATACAATGACATGGTAAGATGGGTCATAGAAAGTATCAACATAATTGATAGGGCCTTATATACAACCGATGGAAGGATGTTCGAGACATTCAGGGTAGAAGATATCAAGAAGATGTATCAATTACCGGACCCCCAAAAGCATTACAATAAAGCATTTTTAGAAGCCTTCGCCAAGGAGAACAATATAGAGTCAAACCCTATCAGGCAATGGAGACATTTCTTAAACAAACATAAGCATGAATCTTCTGGTATGTACTCCATAGACTCTTTGGCATCTCCTTATTGCTATGCTAGCACTATGTTATGTAGACTCTTTGCAGTCCCTGATTCAGCTAGGTTTACTATAGAAATGGTGCCTTTAATGGAAGCAAAAATCCACTCTTATATCATCGATTGGGCAACCATTTTATCAGATAAAATGGTTAACCAATCCTTGATTATAGAAGAAATATGTTTGTAACTAAACGTACAATACCTCCATTCTATATGAGCGCCTATATCATGAATACCATTTGTTTCAATTCTAATTACCCCATCCTAGGTTGGAAATGGACTCCTCAAGACCCGACTTCGATTCACATTTATCATAAGTATTTATGGAAGGCCCATAATATATATATATATAGAATTTGTCATGGTTTTATATTACCTTCCCATCAGGCCATATTCAATAAACCTGCTCCTCAGTTATCTAATGAGGCCAACATTGACCTAACATCAATCGGTAGTTGGTTCGGTGAAGAAATGTTCACCTATGTTAGACCTTTTGGCAACACCACAGATCCACATGTTCTCCCCTTGTACATTCCTGATAAGCTTTTGGCCAAAGAGATAGCTTACTAGATAACATAAATAGGAATGTCAAGGAATCTCAAAGAGTCCAAGAAACAAATGTGGCCTCCATTTCCCCTCCACTGTGGTACCTACACACTGCATGATTTCAAACATGCAGAGAAAGAAACAGAGAAGATAAAAATTCTCAAATTAGCAGTCATTCTCAAATTTACTTTCTACTAAGGTTTTCATACACTTCACTTTTAGTGAAGCCCAAACTGATGAGATAGTTGTCGATCTTAGTGTACCAAGCACGGGGTGCTTGTTTGACATCGTACAACATTCACTTGAGTCTACACACATGATACTCTCGGTCAAATGTCTCAAAGCATTATGGTTACTCTATGTACATCTCCTCCTCAATAAATCCATTAAGGAATGTTGTTTTTACATAAATCTAGTGGATCTTCCACCCCATCTATGCAGACAGAGCAAGAATTGATCTAATGGATGAGTACCTCGCTATAGGAGAAAAGGCCTCATCATAGTCAATTCCCTCAACTTGAGAGTACCCCTTAGCCACAAATTTTGCCTTATACTTCTCTATGATTCCTTCTACTGCATGATTTACCTTGAAGATCCATCTTGAACCCATAACTGATTTATTTGATGGTCTTGGTACCACCTCCCAAAAATTGTTCTTTACCATGGATTCATATTCCTCCACCATTGCATCAACCCATACAGGTTTCCTTATTGCTTCCTTTAAAGAGGATGGCTTAGTCTCTACAAGCTCATTCATTAGAGCCATGTAGCCAATATATTGCTTAGGTGACCTCTTCCTATGCAATTTGAATGAGATCCCACATTCTCCCTCTCATCCTGCACAAGTCTATCAACTTCCCTGATCCTTTTTCCACCTTCTCTATATGGTTCTTCTTGAGTGGTTGTCTCCACTCTCTGCTTCTTAATTTGTGGTTCCTCAACAACATCCTAAGGCTCCTCCTTTGGAGCTAAAAGCTCCTTTTTTAGTGGGATTTGAAGCTCCCTCTCAAGAGATTACCACAGTGTTTTCTCCTCATCAAAATTTACATCCCTTTGCACAAATGTCATTTTGAGGGATGTCAAGTACACATGGTAGCTATGAGGAGTTTCTCTATAGCCCACAAATATCCCCAATTCTATTATCATCTCAAGATTCTTCCTATAATATTTAGACAAATGGTAGTAAAAAAAGGCTCCAAAAATCCTAAAGTGTGACACATCCGACTTTCTCCCTGTGAAGGCCTCCTTTAGTGTAATCGTGCCTAGAATTTGAAGAGGACTTTAGTTCTACAAATAGACTGTTGTGTTGCATTCCTTTTCCCACAAATGTAGTGGTATGCCTTGGTAATGCAACATAGCCCTTGCAGCTCCCACAATACTATGGTTCTTTCTCTCAGCCACCCCATTCTGTCGTGGGTTGTGGGGTGTTGTCAAATCTTGTCAAATGCCTTCTTTTGCACAAAAAAATTTAAATTCATTTGATGTGTACTAACCTCCATTATTACTCCTAAGAGCCTTCACCTTCTTGTTGGTTTCTTTCTTAACTGGCCTTGAATTCTAAAAACTTGGAGAATGCCTCATCTTTCTTCTACATGAAGAAGATCTAATACTTCCCTGAGAAATCATCTACAAAGATAACATAATATTTATGTCTGGCAGTGGAGGCTATCGAGAAAGGTCCATAGACATCAGAGTGGATCCTTTCCAAGTCTGCATGTGATTTTTTCTCCTAATGATGGAATGTAGACTTTGTGCACTTCCCCAAGGTACGTCCTTTGCATACATCATGTTGCTCAAATGCTCCTTTGGGGAGGCCTGTGATTATTTTTTGCATAATATTCAAGGCACCATGATGAAAATGGCCAAGTATTCTATGCCAAATTTCACTGTCATTGTGAATTTTCACCTTCTCTTCCTTAGTTCTTGATGCAACATAGTCTTCCACATCTAGCTTATAAAGGTTCTTTACACAAACCCTGATTTGCTTCACTTGTCCCATGGCTATGTATCTCAAGAATGATTTTCCTTTGCTAAAGATCACACTATAGCCATGGTCTTCCAAAACTTAAACAAAATGATATTTTTCTTTAGGCCTAGAACGAACATGACATCCTTGAGTCTAAGACGAGATCCTGACTCCCTCTGAAAGATGACTGTACCAATCCTAGTCATGTTGTACCTTTCATCATCCACCATCTCGATATGCATCTAGAGATATTTTTCCTCTAGGTCACTAAAAAAATATCTACACCTTGTCATGTGGAATGAGGCACTAGAGTCCAAGTACCACACACTCCCCATCAATGTGCTCATCATGCATGCGATAAGGGTAAAGTCAAGCTCAAACTATGAAGCCAAGGCTTCACTTGCCGCTCCTCCCAAGGTCTTTTGGATTGCCTTTTTGTGTGGACACTTCGTGGCATAGTGCCTGAATTGATGACAATGGAAGCATTTAATTTGGGAAAAATATTTCTTCTTTCCTCCTTGGTTAGAATCTGGTTTGGTTTGAGATTTCTTCCCTTTTACCTTCTTTCCCTTTCCAACCAATGCAAAGTTTTCTTCATCCTCGCCTTGTATGAAGTATCATCTCTAGTATTCCGCCTTATTTCCTCCTATGCCAAATCATACCATAAGTGTTCCCAATTTGGTAGTTTCTCCCTATTCACCGAATCTTGGTAGCTATGCCAACCCTTGTGAAGATGTAGAAGGAATATGCATACCAAATCATCATTCAGAACATTAACACAAAACCTTCCAATTTCATTACGAACTTGCATGAAATTACTCAAATACTGAGGAATAGTGTCATTCTTCTACATCGAGATATTTCAAAGTTTATCCTTGAGCGCCAGCTTCCTGTGGTCACTACTATTCTCGAAAAATTATGTCAATGCTTTCCACATTGTGAATGAAGTTTATTTTCAGTGGATATTTGAGACACTGTGATCCCGTACTCCCTCCAAGATTATTCTCCTCACCTTGACTACAAATTTCTTCCACTGAGCAAGGTTCTGGGCATCAAATGCTTATGGTTTTGCAACATCTGTCTTGATTTATTCTAGCAATCCACTATCATCCAATATTGCTTCCATCTGATCCTTCCAATAGATGAAATTAGAGATGCCTTCCAAGGCATACTCTAGCCTCAACCCATTGAAGGTCATATTCTTAGCTCTGAAGAGATACTTCTATACCAAACTGCAAATTTGAACCACATAAGAAAAAACTTCGAAATTATTGTTCTAATGTGAATCCTACTTTGATACCATGTATAAATTATGATGTAGATTTGCAACTTCTCATGAAGTTTAATCAAAATCACAAGACACAAACCTACTCTACTTCTCTACGAAATTCAATTCAAAATTTATAACATCAATCACAAACATGCAATAAGAAATAAAACACATGCACACAATATTTTTCCCGGGGAAAAAAATCTACTAAAAACCTCAATGCTTGCTTGCATTAATATGATGAATAAAGAAGTATTACAATTTCTTTGCTCAACTGAGCACAAACTGTAATTGAGTAACCTTTCTCTCTACTCATTGAGAAGCTTTGACCCAAACTTAGTCAATTTCTGCCTCTTCTTGAGCCCCTATTTCCTTGCACAATTCCTTAAGCAATTAGGCCCCTATTATTTAGGAGTTTCTCCAAAATGGATTGCGCAATTCCCAAGGTTGATCATCTGACTGCATTCAACACCTATACACTCCATAATAGTTTACAATTGATGTTACACTACCTTGGAATCTCCACATCAGCTGGGTAACTCGAATTGTCTGCATGCATTAGATATTTTTGGTTGATCGATCAATTAACTAGATGATCACTGAGTTAGACTAAAGTCACACTACACAACAGACATTCCACTAGTTCCTCCAACAGTTGGAACTAGTTTTACTGAACACAACTTAATATAATTGAATTATATTGCTACAAATTGGAAATCACTCATTCTTAATTGAACTCAATCCCTCCAACTCGAATTAACTGAGTTAACTAGGTGACAAGAGCCATGTCTACAAATATATTGTTGTGTTGAATGCCTTTTCCCACAAATGTAGTGGTAGGCCTTGGTCATGCAACATAGCCCTTACAATGCCCACAATACTATGGTTCTTTCTCTTAGCCACCCCATTCTGACGTGGGTTGTAGGATGTTGTCAACTCTCATCAAATGCCTTCTTTTGCACAAATTTTTTTAAATTCATTTGATCTGTACTAACCTCCATTATCGCTCATGAGAGCCTTCACCTTCTTGTTGGTTTCTTTCTCAACCAGTGCCTTGAATTCTACAAACTTGGAGAATGTCTCATCCTTCTTTTGCATGAAGAAGATCCAACACTTCCCTGAGAAATTATCTACAAAGGTAACATAATATTTATGTCCGGCAGTGGAGGTTATCGAGAAAGGTCCACAGACATCAGAGTGGATCCTTTCCAACACTGCATGTGATTTTTTCTCCTAATCATGGAATGTAGCCTTTGTGTACTTCCCCAAGGTACGTTCTTTACATACACCATGTTTCTCAAGTGCTCCTTTGGGGAGGCCTGTGATTATTTTTTGCATAATGTTCAAGGCACCATGATGAAAATGGCCAAGTATTCTATGCCAAAGTTCACTGACATCATGACTTAGCACCTTCTCTTCCTTAGTCCTTTATTCAACATAATCTTCCACATCTACATTATAAAGGTTCCTTACACAAACCCTGATCTGCTTCACCTGTCCCATGGCTATGTGTCTCAGGAATGATTTTCCTTTGCTAAAGATCACACCATAACCATGGTCTTCCAAAACTAAAACAAAATGATATTTTTATTTAGGCCTAGAACTAACATGACATCCTTGAGTCTGAGATGGTATCCTGACTCCCTCTGAAAGGTGATAGTACCAATCCTGGTTGTGTTGTACCTTTCGTCATCCACCATCTCGATGTGCATATGGAGATCTTTCTCCTCTAGGTCACTGAAAAAATATCTACACCCTGCCATGTGGAATGAGGCACTAGAGTCAAAGTACCACACACTCCCCATCACTATGCTCACCATGCATGCGATAACGGTAAAGTCAAGCTCAAACTATGAAGCCAAGGCTTCACTTGCTTCTCCTCCTAAGGTCTTCTCGCTTGCATTTTTGCGTGGACACTTCGTGGCATAGTGCCTTCATTGATGACAATGGAAGCATTTAATTTGGGAAAAATATTTATTTTTTCCCCTTGGCTAGAATCTGGTTAGGTTTGAGATTTCTTCCCTTTTATCTTCTTTCCCTTTCCAACCAATTTAAAGTTTTCTTCATCCTCTCCCTTGGATGAAGTATCATCTCTAATATTCTGCCTTATATCCTCGTATACCAAATCATATCATAAGTGTTCCCAATTTGGTAGTTTCTCCCCATTCACCGAATCTTGGTAGCTATGCCAACCCTTGGGAAGACACAGAAGGGCTAGGCATACCAAATCATCTTTCACAACATCAACATCAAACCTTCCAGTTTCGTCATGAACTTGTGTGAACTTACTCAAATACTGAAGAATAATGTCATTCTTCTCATCGAGATATTTCAAAGTTTATCCTTGAGTGCCAGCTTCCTTGAGTGACTACTATTCTCGAACAATTATGTCAATGCTTTCCACATTGTGAATGAAGTTTATTTTTCATGGAGATTTGAGATAATGTGATCTCGTACTCCCTCCAAGATTATTCTCCTCACCTTGACTACATATTTCTTCCACTAAGCAAGGTTCTGGGCATCAAATGCTTGTGGCTTTGCAACATCTGTCTTGATGTATTCTAGCAATCCATTCTCATCCAATACCGCCTCCATCTGATCCTTCCATGAGATGAAATTAGAGATGCCTTCCAAGGAATACTCTAGCCTCAACCCATTGAAGGTCGTATTCTCAGCTCTGAAGAGATCCTTCTACACCAAACTGCAAATTCGAACCACCTGAGAAACAACTTCGAAATTATTGTTCTAATCTGAATCCTACTTTGATACCATGTAGAAATTATGATGTAGATTTGCAACTTCTCATGAATTTTTAATCAAAATCACAAGACAAAAACCTACTCTACTTCTCTGTGAAATTCAATTCAAAATTTATAACATCAATCACAAACATGCAATAAGAAATAAAACACATGCACACAATATTTTTCCCAAGGAAAACAATTTGCTAAAAACCTCAATGCTTGCTTGCATTAATATGATGAATAAAGAAGTATTACAATTGCTTTGCTCAACTGAGCACAACCTGCAAGTGAATAACCTTTCTGTCTACTCATTAAGAAACTTTGAGCTAGACATAGTCAATTTCTTCCTCTTTTTGTGCCCCTATTTCCTTGCACAATTCCTTAAGAAATTAGGGCCCTATTATTTAGGAATTTCTCCAAAATGGATTGCACAATTCCCAAGGTTGATCATCTGACTGCATGCAACACCTATACACTCCATAATAGTTTACAACTAATGTTACATTGCCTTGGAATCTCCACCTCCACTTGGTAACTCGAATTATTTGCATGCATTAGCTATTTTGGTTGATTGATCAATTAACTAGATGATCACTGAGTTGGACTAAATTCGCACTACACAATGAACATTCCACTAGTTCCTCCAACAGTTGGAACTAGTTTAACTGAACACAACTTAATATAATTGAATTAGATTGCTACAAATTAGAAATCACTCATTCTTAATTGAACTCAATCCCTCCAACTCAAATTAACTGAGTTAACTGAGTGATAAGAGCCATGTCACCTTAGTTAACTACCTCTAAGATTTATGTTGATGTGGAAATTTTATTAATCTCTAGTTTGACCAAGGCAAAGTCAAACTGATATCTTCTTGCTGCATTTTTCAACATCTATCTCATCAGCATAGTCAGTCCAACTTAGTATGACACAATATCACAAGTATATCAACTCATACCTGAATATTATAGCCATAACCATCTACACATGCAAATCTAGGTTAGCATGATACATAATAACATCTAGATCTTAAATGCAATGACCATAATCATCATGTGTATGACCACAATGCATATAACATCAAGTTAACTACTATACATGACTATCTAACGCATGTGTATATGACCGCACTGAAAAACTAAAATTTATGATGCATGTAACCACAACAACAATAGAATGACAAGCATGTACATAACCATAATGCTTATATCAACCATTAATAAACATACTTGGATGCCCAACATACAAACCTATATGACGATCTTCTCTTACCCTGAGATCCAGTGTTACAACTTTGCTTTAATGATCTCCATCCCCTACTCCATCTCAACAAACATATCAGCATCATAACATACCAATACATGACATAAACTACATACAATGACCTCGTGCATGACAACTTTAACCATGACAATGCAAGAATAACAACATGCATCTAGCCCATTGAGTCTAAGTTTTTGAACCTAGAATATCTGATACCATTTTGTGGTATCAAACATCACCCAAAGAGAATAGAACCCACCTTGATACCATTCTGTAACCACCTCCTCCCACACTTACCCAAGTTCACTGGTCCACTAGGGTAAATATGTGACGAAGAGTTACTATAATATGACTTAACCTCCTAATTACAGTTAAGGAAGTGGAATTGAAAAACCAGAACCTTATTGACCTTTCTTAGGAGCTACAAGACCCATAGGAGCTAAACAACCCCTCCAAATACCCAAACCATGAGTCATATTGTTTTTTCACTGACCTAAACTCCCAGTCGCATGCACAAGCCTACATCCATGAGACTGTAGGCCTCTAGTCACATGCATAAGCCTGCAAAGGAGTGTCTTCATTCTTATTTTCCTAGTTATGTGCCCACGACCATGGAATTTGTGGCACCTTTTAGGGCTAGTCTCCAGACCATTTCTTAGAACTTGATGAAAAATTCCAAAATAATAAATGGCATAAATACAAAGCTTCTAACACAAAACCTAATCAAGGACTTTAGCTAACCAAAACTATCCATGACATTCATTTCGTCAAACACGCGACGAACATGTAATCTATAGGCCATGAATGTGTATTTGAACATAAGGGTCTAATACTTATATGAGAATTGTCAAGAAGGTCTAATTCCTTCTCATAATAGTTGCAATAACATTTATTAGCTCATGCATTCATTAACCATTCATCAACAAATCAAACACATCAAGGGCCATAGCCACTACACCTCATATAATCAACATATAACCAAAAAATGAAGGACATATACACCATGATAAAATACCCACCAAAGCCACATAATAACAAGTACATTTACTCATGGAAATACAAGAGGGAAAGATCTCTTATTAACATATGAAAATCCAACCAAGTCAAGGACTTCCACGTACCACCCAACCATAGATTGGGTTGAACCAAATCTCTCTTTCATCCAATCACCCCCATGCCATATTCCAAGCATGAGTGTGGTATATCATGGAATAACAAAAAAAAAAAACAAAACCAAGGCTTCCAGAGGCCAAAATGCATCAACCCTCAACTAATGATTCCACCTCACAGTCATACATCACTAACCATCACCAGATTGGTCTCTACCCAAGATGTCCATGGCTCCAGATCATTTGTTCAAACCTGGCTCAAGGACTAGTAACTCAACCCACAGTTGTTACAAGGCTCTAGCTCATTTGTCCAACCAAGGCTCCAGGACTAGTACCTTAACCCACCAAGGGCTCCAGAGAGTTTGTCTGACCAAAGCTTCTAGGACTAGTAACTCAACCCAAGTTGTTAAAGGGCTTCCAGAGTGTTTAACTAACTAAGGCTCTAGGAACTAGTAACTCAACCCACAACCATAAGGAACCTAAGCACCAATCAGAAAACAAATGGGAAAACCCACAACACCATGGCTATCCAGCAAATGGTAAGGCTAGGCAAAACCACTGTCAATCTAGGAAATCCTCCATGCCAATGAGAACTCATAAATAAGAAACCACATGCATGCGAAAAATAACAAGAAAAATCATACATGCAACTAGATACCTGCAAATAAATCCAATTGTAGTCGTTGATCCACCTATTCCTTTGCACTATCCTTCTTTCCTTTGCCTTCTTTCTCCTAATCCAAGTAAAACTATATTGCTCCAAGCACGCTCCAACAATTCTATAAGTGTGAGAGAATAGAAGAGAGCTTCAAATATAAAATCACAAAAGTTAACACTAACTAAACCTAAGCAAAAGCCATGAACTGGTCCTCATAAGCCATTTTATCATTGAGGCCTCTAATTTATTCATTTTCCTTCAATTTTCTTCTCATGCAAATATATGACCTTTCACCTTCCTTTTCTCTCATTTTCCATTATTTTCATAAATAAAATGTCAATTAATGCCTCTTTGCCTTTGCCAATCCTTTGTCAATTTCCATAGCCATTAATAAATTGAAATGAACACCCACTAGGATGTTTTTCCCACCACTCAACTTGGAATACATGTCCCATGACCTTGGTCTTATATTTTTTTTACTAGGAAAATCAACTAAGGGTTGTTACAATGATGAACCTTATGGAGGGAAATGTACTAATAAAAGGAATGCACATTGGTGTTATATCTAGGTTATTATTGGCCTAGCATTTTCAAGATGCCACAAAGCATCCCAAAAGCTATGATAGTTGCCAAAGAATAATATATCTTATTCAATTTGATGATAGTCCATTACATATTCAACTCATGTTGGATCCTTTTGAGAAATGGGATTTAGAATTCATGGGTACAGTCAACCCTCCATCGGTCTACAAAGCTCATATTCTAATTTTCATTGAATATGCCATAAAATTGGTTGAAGCCAAAGCATGCTCAAGTGCTACAAAAAAATATGAGGAGATCTTTGTCTAATTTGGTGCACAATGAGAAATGTTATAAATTAGGAAACCTAGTTAAGAAAGTAGTATTAGATTAACATATGATATCTACATGATACCATCCACAATACAATGGGAAAGTGGAAATGACTAACAAAGTTATGGAGTCGATATGGACAATGATTTTTCACATTCATCATAAGGATTAAGCTAATAGACTTCCATAAGATCTATATGCATACTAAACCCCTTTGTGAAACACCATAGGCATCACTCCTTATGAGCTTGTGTTATTTAGATTTAATCATTGTACAATTTTTCATCTATCATAGTAATTTTTGGGTGGAAAGGATTGGAGGAATCAACTTGTAGGGCCATTTTAGTAATAGTTCCTAGTTTGGAAAATTGGGGTTGGAAATTATTTAAAATATTTTGGGGCCATTTTGAGTATAAAATGACATTTTTTCATAAAAAATGATTATAAAACAAGATCAAATATTCTAAATATCAATATCTATCATGCGGAAAGAGTTATTTTTGCGGACAAACCTAACCTCCCTAGGAGTCTAAGACTCTCTAGTGACAAACAAACCAAACAAGAGCAATCCTTCTCTAAACACACGTTATTCTATGAGAGATCAAGTGTTTTCCGATCTTACCTTAGGTCCAACGCTTGTTGTAGCAGTCCAGCCTTGCTGATCCAGATGAGCTCCTCCTTCACTTTAAGACCTGCATACACTAACAAAGCAAACGATTACATAACCCCTGAATAATTCATAAAACAAAGCATATTCATCACATAGACCAAGGAGTACATGAAATAATTCATTAACAACAAATCATTGAGAAGAATGGACTTATTTGTATTAAGGAAACAAAAAAGGAACCATTACAACCTGAGCCTTGGTGTTGTGCAAGCTCCTCCCAGGGTCCAACAAGAGATTTCCTCTACTTTGACAAGCTCACCCACTCCCAATATGGCAACAAGGAAGGATAGTGATCTCTCCTCACAAGTCAACAATGGAAGTCCTAATTCCAGCAGCATTTACCCTTTAGAATGTTCAGCTTTCAACCTCCCCTCCTTTGGCCCAATGCCTGTATTTATAGTATTCTAGAGGAGGTTATTCAGTTCCAACATCAATGGGATACTCCCTCTTTTGGATGGGGTAGCTCCTCTCTTGATGGGATAAGCTCCTCTATCATAGGGATGCATGAACCATCTGGAGGCGCTCAATACACGTCAAAAACTCTTCTAGAAGGCTCTAGAAGTGACCACAAGTAACTTTTTTAAAGATGAAACTCGCGCCTTTTGACCTTTACAGGGGTACGCACCCAACCTTTGGCTTACATAGCGTACAAGTACGCAGGTACAGTGTGTTAGGAATGCGTACACGCAGGCAAGGTAGAGAGAACCTGCGTACCCAGAGATAAACATGTTTTTAAGTGACTTTTCTCTCTTTTTTGAAGTTTGACATGAAGAGCAGAGGTATGAGGCTTGACAAGGAGGATAATATGACTATTGATGGAGCCATATTAACTGCAGATAGTCATGGTGAAAAATTTCAGTGTAATAGGACCTCAGGAAATGGTTTTGGACTATTTTGCAAGGTTTAATAACGTTTACAATGCAATACCACAAAATTTGAGACCTCCGCCTGATCTTGCTTTGTATAAATTCCCGGACGGTTTTGATGTTGAAATGGCATATCAGTTGAGGGAATGATCCCCTCAAAGCCTTGCAGAAATGCAAGATGTTGTTGTTAGTGTGGAGGCAAACTTAATTGCCAAAAGAAACAGAGCCAGAACTGAAAGAAGAACCACCTTCAAGGAAGAACCCTTAGCCTTAGACCAAAAACTACATGTTATCATTAACAGCATGCATAGGCTGGGAGACAGAGTAGAGAGCGTTGAAAGAAAATCATCATGGGAAGGTCAACAGTCCAACACCATAAGGAACCCGAACTTCAGGAAAACTCAGACCACAAACGTTGGAAGGGTTAGTCCCGACCATGATATTAGGCCTCCTTTCCAAGAAAACTATGCGGAAGCATCCTCATCCAGTGAGCCCACAGATGAGACTCACATGAACCTGATCGATTCAAAAAATGAATAGCAAATATTTCTCACTGAAGAGGACTGAGACTACCCTCATGTAAAACAATTTCAGACCAAGTCAGGAAAGTCTTTTGATTTTAAACAAGGTTATGATTCTGCTGTGTACGAAGTGCACAAACAATATAAGTTGATAACAAGGACCATTGATGTCCCTGCACCTAGCAGAACAAAGGATAGCAAACAGCCCAAAAAAATGAAAGACAATGTTTTCATAACATAACCAGCTGATATTGCTGTCACAAAGCCGCATCAGGTAACTGTAGAGGATATAACAGACATGCAGCCTCCTATTGATCAGCCTCTATCTTCCTCTCCCTCAAAATAAAATCCGAATGGCACTCCAAAAAATCTTCCCAAAACAGAAATACCACAAACTGTCATTCATCATAACGCTGACATTCAAAAAGAAAACACAGAGAATATGTCCGAAAAAGAGAAATCTACTACTATCAATGCTAAGAATCCATTTGAGAAACCATTCAACTTAGAAGCAGAGATTGGAAAACTCAAGATATCCATTCCCCTCTCAAAACTTGCCAAACATGATGTATATAGGCAACAAATCCAAAGGTCACTTCAACTACCAGAGGTCAGGGATGATGTAAATGTTTTAGATGATACCCCTGAGCTGTTGTTTGGTCCGGAAGTTAATGGTAAATCAACATATGGACCTGTCCCACCCTTTTATGTCAGTCTACACATACATGAAAAAATCTTGCATAATGTTATATTTGACTCAGGAGCCTCACATAACCTTATGCCCAAAGCCGTAATGGAAAAGTTGAACCTTGATGTCACAAGACCTTATAAAGATTTATACTCCTTTGACTCAATTCAAGTCAAGTGTTTAGGCTTAATCAAGGACCTTTGTGTATCTTTAGTCCAATTTCCCAACAAGACAATCCTAATGGACGTAGTAGTTGCTGACATTCCAACAAAATATGACATGCTCCTATCAAGATCATGGGGAGAAAAACTACAAGGATCCCTTCAACTTGACCTCTCTTATGCCACTATATCTGTCTTTGGGGCAACCAAAGAGACTGCAGAGAACACTGATGAAGTATTGTGGTAAGCAGTGAGGAAAAGCCCCAAAATTTTCCAATTTTACTCAATCCATTCTGATATGGATTCTTTTATTTTATTTAATGATGACACCAATCCTCCAACTAATGAGAAGCCTTCAGCCTTAGAGCAAGAAACATGCATCAATGAGAAATTAGTTGCCAATGCCCATGAAATTGTCACAACAGTCAAGGCAACTAGCAAACAAAAAGAACCTCCTGAAACCGAAATTGTAAGTCTGCCCAATCCTCAAATAACTGAAACTCTTAATACAAACCAAAATCACATGGTATTTAGAGTTTGATGGTTCTGTCAACAAGTAGTAGCAGGGGCAGGGGTATGGATTTACAATACACAAGATAATCATGCAGAAGGCCATGCCTATAGACTAAATTTCAGATGTACAAACAACATGGCAGAGTATGAAGCTCTCCTCTTAGGCCTAAAATTGCTCAAAGTCCTAGGAGCTACAAAAGTGTCCATTCTAGGTGACTCCGACTTGATTATACAAAAAATGAAAGGCAACCTTGTTACTAATGAAAGTAGAATGAGAGCCTACAGGACTGCTGCCACAGAAATACTCAATTCTTTCAATGAGTCCAAGCTTGCCAAAATTTCAAGACACCATAACATTCATGCTCACAGTCTAGCAACTTTTGCTAGCACATGCAAGCTTCCCTTTGAACCAAATCACTATTTCACTGCTGAGATAAAACATAGGCCCTCGGTCCCCAACAACGTTAAAGATTGGAAAGTGTTTCAAAATGATGCCCAGATTAACAATGTCCTCACTCTTGAGGGCGAGTTTTCGAATACAAACATTGACATGGATGCCATGAACGATTCCCAACAGCTAACAGAAGAAAATCAGTAGGCTGTAACAGCTGCAACAGCTAAACAAATCCTTAACCCAACTGTTTTTGATAACACAAACATAGAACAGCTGAAACAAATGTGTTTAGAGGAAACAGCCAAAGCAGAGGATGAGTTTATTGATCTAAAGAAAATTTCTACCTGCTGGCCTTACTCCATTAGAAGACATGTTCGATGAAAATGATGTGCCCAAAAAGCCAAAAATGGAGCCTCTAAATGCTACTATAGAAGAGCACAACATAGGGACAGCAGAACAGCCCAAAATGATTAAGTTGTCCAAAAATCTGCCCCCTGATCAAAAACCAAAATATGTGGATTTGTTCAAAGAATTCCAAGTTGTATATGCTTGGAGTTATGAGGACTTGAAATCCTATGACACCTTAGTGATCCAACATACCATTCCCTTAAAACCAAATCAAAAACCGTTCAAACAGAAATTTATAAGAATCAACCCCATGCTTCTTCCCCTCATTGAAAAAGAAATAAAGAGAATGTTTGAAGCAGGTATCCTTGCACCCATCAGATTCTCTGAATGGGTATCTAACTTAGTTCCCACAAGGAAAAAATCAGGAGAGATCAGACTGTGTGTAGACTTGAGAAATTTAAACCAGGTCTCTCTAAAGTATCACTATCCTTTGCCCAAAATGGACCATATCTTACAAAGAGTAGTGGGATCATCTAGAATTTCTTTACTAGATGGATTTTCAGGATTTAATCAGATACTTGTTCACCTGGATGACCAAGACAAAACAACCTTTACCACACCGTGGGGAACATTTAAGTATGTTAAGATGCCTTTTGGGCTAAAGAACGCTGGTGCTACCTTTCAAAGGGCAATGGATATTGCATTTCCCAAGGAGATACATGATTTCCTTGTTGTATACCTTGATGACCTAACCCCTTTCTCCAAATCTAACCAAGAGCACCTTAAACATCTAAGACAAATTTTCATAACATGCAGGAAATATGGCATTTCCTTTAATCCTAAGAAATCCCTGTTTTCCCTTCAAGAGGGCAAGCTTCTAGGCCATAGCATATCAAAAGATGGGATTAGAATCGATCCTGAAAGAATTTAAGCTATCCTCCAAATCCCATATCCAAGAAATATAAAAGAGCTGCAAGCATTCCTTGGAAAGATCAATTTCCTAAGGAGATTTATCCCAAACCTAGCTGAGCTAATAAAGCTATTGAGAAATATGTTAAAGAAGGACGCAAAGGTAAAATGGTCTCTTGAAACCAAGCAAGCTTTTGAGAGTATCAAAACTACCTTGACTCAAACGCTGGTCCTCACCAGTCCACAATTCGATAAAGATTTTATCATTTTTTCTTTTGTATCTGAGCACACCATAGTCGCTGTCCTTTTGCAAAAGAATGATCAAGGTAATGAAAAGCCAATAGCTTTCTTCAGCCGAGCTTTAAGAGATGCACCCTTGAAATATCAGATCATGGAAAAGTAGGCTTATGCCCTGGTTAAGGCCATCAAAGATTTTAGAATTTACATCTTATACTCCCATGTGATTGCCTACGTCCCAAACTCTGTTGTAAAAGACATATTAACTCAAGAGGGACTAGAAGGCAAAAGAGGCAAGTGGATTGCTAGCATTCTCGAATACGACATTGAAATAAAACCTACCAAGCTGATAAAAGGACAAGGTTTAGCCAAACTAATGTCCGAAACAAATTTCCAAGCTTTACACATTAATCAACTGGACAATGAACCAGAGCTGGCGACTC
>APFE031371934.1:78958-103524 GCA_000404065.3 Pinus taeda | reverse complement strand
TTGTATGAATTGGGATCTTTTGCAACTTTTGAATAAGTGGTCATACTTCTTCGTCCTTCTTTCATTCATCCCTTGCTTCGTTTATCCAATCTGGTTGGATAATAGAAATAGCACAAAACAATGCTTCCACATCCTCATCCTTTCTTGAGAGTGCATCTGCAACAAAATTTTGCTTCCATTTTCTATAGATGATGTCAAAGTCATAACCCAACATATTTGTGACACATTTTTTCTGTTCTTCTAAAGATAATAGTTGTTCTAAAAAGTATTTAAGACTATCATGATCCATTTTAACCTTGAAGAGTCTTCCCATTCGGTAAGGTCGCCATTTTTTAAGTGCATGTAGTATTGCCAACATTTCCTTCTCATAAATAGCTTGCTTTAGATGTAGCAGTAAAAATACCCAATCACCTACATCAAAACATTTTTCACTACGATGTTGATCTACTTGTTGTTTTGTTTGATTTTTCACCGAAGTGGCGTTATCCTTTAAAAGTTGGAGAACTTGTTGTTGATGCTTGATGTGATATTTCACTACTTGAAACTTTTTCTTCTTGATATGTCCTTCTATCTTGATAGTTTGAGGAGTGGTAATTTCGACCAATGAATTACAACATATGGTTGGATTCATTTCTTCTTTCTCGATGTGATATTTCACTTCTTGCACCTTTTTCTTCTTTGTCCTTTCTTGAGAGTTTGAGGAGTGGTAATTCTTGCCAATGCTTTACAAGATATGGTCTGATTCATTTCTTCTTTCTCTTGGGTGGGGTCCTGGCGTATATCCTCTTCTTTTGATGTTTCTTTATCATTTTCTTCCTCCTCTTCATATTCTATGTAAAATAATTTCTTCTCAGCACACTTATGACCTTTAGTGCATTTTCTATCGCAATTGTAACAAATCCATTTTTCTCTTTTTTCTTCCAATTGTTGTGGTGTAACCCTTGTAGGTTGTGGAAGGCTAGGAGAAACAACACTTCCATCATTATAGTTGTGAGGGGTAGACTTCCTTGTTGCCATAATTTTACTTTCCAATATGTAACAAAGCCCTTTTACTATTTCCAATTGTTGTGATGTTGCTCTAAAGAAGGTGTTGCTCTTTGTATCCTCATAATGTGCTATCATTTCCTCCGTGAAAATTGACCACGTAACAAGTTTTTTACGAGAACAAAGCCCTTTATACCATAAAAATTGATCCGGTTCTAAATATGAAGATGCAATACATACCTTTTGTAACAGTTTTACACCATGTAGATCAAAATATTGCTCCATCTGACGTATCCAATTTACCGGATCCTTGCCATCAAACTT
This sequence comes from Pinus taeda, assembly GCA_000404065.3. NCBI lineage: Eukaryota > Viridiplantae > Streptophyta > Pinopsida > Pinales > Pinaceae > Pinus > Pinus taeda. The sequence continues at coordinate 102,216 of APFE031371934.1, read as the reverse complement.
CCTCATCTTGCTTTTTCTTGATTTTAGGAGCTCACTCTTGAAATGCCTGTAACTGTGTACTTTCAAATCTTTAAGCTCTGAAACTATGAACTCTAGTATTCCTCTGTGTCCTCTTTCCAATGCCACCAATCTGACCCCAATTGGATTCTCCAATGAAGAGTTATGCCAAATCTCCCACGGTGACCTGATTATAGACTAGTTCATTAGAGCGAACTTGTATGAAGTGCCACATGTCACTGTTTCAACCTTTGACTCTGAAAAATATATCAATGAAAACTACAGTCCGTCCTCTTTCTGTACTTCTGACGAAATTTTCAAATCCAATGTCAGAAAGGAACAGTTATGACGAATTTATTCCCAGTCACCTGGTTTTTGAGTGTAGTTTCAGGAGTCTGCAAAAGGCCAACTTCCCTTAGATCTATCTCCGAAAAATATCAAAGCGAAAACAGCTTCTGAACATTCGGACCCAAAAGTTCAGCGTCAATTTTTCTCAAATGGTTTTTTTTTGCACTTCTGAAAAATCACCGAAACAAAAGTTATAGCGAAAATTCCACGATGACTTGATTTGGAGCAGCTAAACCTAGGAATCAACCTCTGATACCAATGTTATTTGAAACCAGTCACACGGAAAATATAGAAAAGATATGATCAATGACTTAGAATTCAGCCTCTCGAGGAGGAAACCTCCTTTACATTACATTAAAATGAACAATTCTTGGGATGATATCAAATGGACAAACCTCCTTTCTATTTATTAAGTCTAAGGGGTCACAATATACCCCAGCCGACCTAACAATAATAATATGAAGCCACAATAGTAACATTAGTGGGCTTATATGGGGTACAATAGTAACAATATGGGCACTAAGTGGGTACATCAATATAATAAGTGGGTTGTACTAATAACAATAAGGGTTACACTAGTAGTATAGGGGCCTAACACATTTGATAGTAGCCTTCTCACAAGTTTTCTTGTAGTATTACATTATTACTTTGAAGCTAGACAACAACTTTACCTTTGACACAATGATTTACCATTCAAGTGCAGTAATTCCAAAGACACAGTTTTAGTGATATCTTCTTAGCATCATATTTAAGATCTTAAATAGTAAGGTATTATCTCCATTCTTTGCAACAATGTTGTTATTATGAATAGTTGACGGAGTTTAAGGGACTCTAATGGATCAAGATCAAAAAATTTGTGTTGTGGCTAGTATATATTCCTATAGTGATGATATTATAATCAATAGTCTAGACTTCATTAGTATCAATTCATAGTTGTTGTGACATATACAATATCAAAATTGTTTCAAGATATCTTATTGCAGATACTCCATCATTGATAGCGAATATTCAGTTAGGGTTTCAAAAATCTACAACACTTAGCCAAGGTTCAACATATTGCAAAAGTGAAGGAAATTATAGCATCAACTAGTAAGGTGTTCAGCAACAAGGTCTCATCATTTCTATGACAAAAACCAACATATGAAACTACTTCATAGCTATATTTGAATATCTACAATATGTATACTAGTAGGCCTCCTTGGACAAAGATTGAGACAATTGCAAGAAGTTCATAGAGCTGACCTAAGACATCTAGGATTGAGCCATCATTAGACATCAGTGCCAATGACATATTGGTTGATACATCCTTTAGCATCGATGCAACAACATAAGGAAAAAATCAGCTTGCCACAGTTAGTTTGGGAAACTACTCTATGAGCTTCTTAATGTATATTCATCTGTGAGTATTGTAATGTTTGTATCAAGGTAAACAATAGTTTTTTTTCAATGATAGTGTCAAGATTGACAATGATAATATTGAATACAATAATGATCTTGATGTAGTGATTAATCTATTGTGACAATAACATATTGACAGTGATTATTACGATGTTCTCCAATTGCAGCAGTGAGTAGTTACAGATTGTGGAGTGGATAGAGATATCAAGATTGAGCAGTGGTTATATTTGGCATTGAAATTAAGCAGAGGCAGATTGATTACAAGGCACTTGGTAGAATTGATTTTCCAGCCAGAGTGTGGTGACCTTTGAAGTCAGGGTTTAAAGATTTGATGTAGAAGAAGATACTAAGGTTTGATGTGTAGATTAAGTTGTGTCAATTTTATTATTATAGTTTCTTTCATATTAATTTTTAGAGCACAAGTGGATCCACTATGAAAATTGTGAAATGTGGTTCACCAGCTGATCAGGGTGGTTGGGCGGTCTAAGGTAGGAGAGTGGAGTCTCCTCCAAGTTAGAGCATGAGAACACTTCAAGGAGACAAGGTGGTGTTAGTTTAAGTTGGAGCTTGAACAGGGCATTGGAGCATCTGTCTAGTTGTAGCTGGTACACAAGGTGTTGGAGCACTTTCAAGTTGGAGCCTATAAACCAGGACGTTGGAGCATCCTCCAAGTTGTAGTTGGTAAACACTGTGTTAGAGAATCTTACAAGTTGGAGCTTGTAAATCATGAGGTTGTAGCCTCCATCAGTTAGAGCTGAAAACTTGATGTAAATCTTCTGAAGACAGATATTAAGAAGCATTCAGTGGTTTTTGTCCCGAAGGGGTTTCCATCTAAAATCTTTGTGTCTACTGTCCCTATTTGTTATGCATTGTTGAATGGTGTTGATGATGTTTATGTTTATCTAATGCTAATAACATTTAATGCTCTATGGAATTAAAAATATACTAATTGATAAGAAATATTTAGTTCACCCCCCTCTTAGTATTTCCAACAGGTATGTGTTGTAAATTTTGTCAAAATATGTAAGTCTTTTGGCGTATTTACCCATATAGTCTTAATGGTTTATAAATCAAGGAAATGAGACTTTTTGATAACTTGACATCCCAAGGAGGAGTTGATACTTGATATTTAAAAATAATATTTGTTGTTAACTAGACATATCATAGGGAGTGCCTTAATAGTACTCCCATTTACCCTAAATCAAAACCCCATGAGAAAATACTTTATTTATTTACACACACGTGCGCGAGTTAATCATATATACATTTAAGTAAACATGTAGCAAGATTCTTAATTATGGAAATTCATCTCACTTTATTATGGAGATTCTCAACATAGAGAAATTCAATGTCTCTATTTATTCTATATGTATGCCTATGAATAAATTTAAAATATTAAATCTATTTAAATGTCTTCTTATTTAAGTTTTGGTATAATAAGATAATGCACTAAATTTTTTTATGAATTTTGTTTGATACAAAAATACCCCTCCCCAGAATGTAAACTTGAGTTATCATAAATTTATATAAATTAAAATTCTTGAAAAGATTTTTATGCTTGCATTTATACATTTAAAAATTCATTTTAAATAAAACAACAATAACCCAATTTACACTAAATAATTATTTATATATATATAAAAAATTTGATCTTTAAATAATGAATATAAAATCAAATTTATAAATAATAAATATTAAAAGACATTAATTTATAAAAATAATATAAAAAATATAATAATTAAAAGATTTGTTTTGCTTCACCAACAAATAACTGTAATTTATATAAATCTTTATTTTCAAGACATTTATTATATCACTATATATTTAAATAAGTATTATTTAATAAAAATAATATTTATTCATTTATAGAAATAATAAATAATGATAATTGTATTTCTCATTCGATGGGTACTAAATGTGAGAGGGGACTCCTTGATGAAAATGTTAAATGCAAGAGATGTGGTAGCCACTCGTCATGCTACTTAGTGAGTTTGATAACTTCTCACGTGTTAGAGGTTTTGAATTACACATTCACTAACCTGTATACAAATGGGTATTAACTTCGTTTGTATCGAGTTAAGATATGGATCCTTTGTCATGAATTGTTCTAGTCTATTCTTGGGGCGGCTCATTCCACTTATTAGTTTGTCTTGATCATTGTTGTTTCCATTGAGAGTTATGGACTTTCCTTGCCTCCACCCAATGTTTACCTCCACCTCCACCACCCTTTTACGCTCATTCCTCTTTCCCTTTGTGTTTCTAGGGGACCATAATTCTTCATCGCTGTTAAATTATCTTTCTATTAACTGTCATTGAAGGGTGTTCCTTCCTTGCTAGGTTGCATGTAGTTTTTTCTGTTGACTTAAAGTTTCTTAATTCAATAAGTCTTTCCCTACCTTAGCCATGGTTAGACAAAGAGCTCATAGTTGTAGGGGAGGAGGTGGTCATAGAGAAATTGGAGGTTCACATGCCAGGTTTAAAACCAAAGCATCATCCCACCAGTTTCAAGGTCACACCCAATTGGAAATTCAAATTGAGCTAAAGGAGACAAAATGAAGGTAAGACATGACTACCAAAGGATTTCAGATGTTGAGGTTTTTGATAACATAGCTATACAGATCTTAAATCCAGGGACTACTTGAGGTCAACTAAATCACTATTTTCACATGGTGGACCTGTATTGGAACCTCAAGACTCTATTGTAAAAGGGATTGCTAGACTTGATAGATACTCACAACCAAAATCTTGAATAAGTTGGAAATCTTAAAACTTCTACTTATGGACATTGAGGGATGCTTGAATTGCATAGTATTGGGTCTACCTCTAGTGCCAAGTGACACTCCATGCAAGGAATAATCCCAACCAATAGAGGTGGACGCATCCTTATCTACTTGAGCTCTTTGATTAAATGCTAAACTCATTTTTAGTCATGAAGCTTCAACCTCGGTTTACTTTTGTTATCTTTTTAGCTAGTTCCCAAAGGGACAACTCTTAAACTCAACAAACATTTATTTTTAGTTTTAGAATTTTGTTGAAAGATAATTGGCGCTTTTGTTTCTAGCCTAATTTCTTTAATAACAAGTTAGAAACAGAAAACACCACTGATTTTTGTGCTTTTCATTTAATTATCAATAAAATTAAAGAAGAAAATAATTATTTTGTAAATTAACCATTAAACTATAATAAAATTTAATTTAAAAAATATTATATATTTAGTGGAATTATTTATAAAAAAATAATCAATTTTTAATAATAAACTAAAAAATTTAATATCTGCATAATTAACAATGGCATGATTTGAGTTCAAATTCTTAATCGCCAAATGGCCCTCAATTTTCAATTTCGTTGTTTCTTTAGATATCCTTGGAAAACTTGAAATTGGTGGAAAATATGTTAGTCTTCTCCACACATATATGAATATGAGAGAGAGAATCTAAGATTGGAAAAGTTGTTCAAAGTCCATGTGTAAACATAATGGACAATGTCATATGTAGGGTCTTTGTCAATATTTTAGAGAGCGATTTCATTGCTAAGTCTATGAAAACATATATACTCTACTCCTAGTTTTGAACTTGTAACTTCTTAAGAAAAACACTACTTGCATTAAATTAAACCACTTAATCGTATATATTAAAAATTATTAATAATATACATGATAAATTCAATTTTAAATAAATTATAGAAAAATCAAAAACCAATTATTAAAATAAAAAAAACAAAGTACTATAAAGTAAAACAAAGTATTATTATAATAATTATTTATAATATTAATCTCTGAGAATATAATCCTAATGATGCTTAGGTTTGAACATATTAGCTCTCAACTTCTATTGTAGTGTCAACTGCTTTCAAGCCAATAATATCTAATAGATAATTTATATTAGCTCTCAACTTCTATGCAGTGTCAACGGCTGTCGAGCCAATAATATCTAATAGATAATTTATGATTCGGCAAAAATTGAGATGTCTGATAACACACGTTGTTACAGTTCCAATCATAAGACACGTACACTTTTAGACTTATCATAATAAATCATAATCATAATATTGCAAATAAAAAACAATAAATAAAATTATGCCAATATTAATGCATTAAATTTTAATAATTATTTACATAGATGATAATAACATTATGTATATAAATATTCAAAAAAACTATCAATCAAACCTTATGTAATAAAATAAAACCTTAATTATTCACTAAATTTTAGTATGGTTTTAATTGTAAAAAACAAATTCTCAATTATAATATAAATTCGTTATTATTTTTAAGCACCCAAATTAGATTAAATGTATCCATCATGAATTCGTTATTATTTTTAAGCACCCAAATTAGATTAAATGTATCCATCATAGAACTTTGGTGGTAGTGCACAATCATTTTGTGAATATTAGCGAAGTCAAACGTATATTAAAAGACATGTTTATATGTCAATCGCCTGGATTTTTTATTAAAATTGAGGCATTCTTATCATGACCATAATGGTTGTAAATATAGTTTCATCAAAATTGTGGAAAAAGGTTTGTTCCTAATTGTTTGAATTGCGAAATGAGTGCAATTCAAACACTCATTTATAGTAAGATGGATGAGGTTTATATTAATATAAACAATTAACAAATTATTCAAAATTTATATTTTTATAGAGAACAAAATTTCTAAGGTTTTTTCTTCATAATATTCAAAATACAGATTTCTATTTATCGGACATATGATTTTTTATATTTTAGATAGAACAAAAAAATTTAATTTTATAGCTAGAACCAAATTTCAGATCAATGTTAATTTAAATTTTTGAGTAAGTTTATAGGCAATGTTTTTTTTTGTTTTTTTTTATTATGATGAATTAATATTTTTTAAAAGAATTAGGTAAAGCTTTAAAATTATTTAATTAATTGTTATTATAACACAAAATATATTTATTATATAATGAAAAGTTATAGGTTTTTTGAAAAAACTGACTAAAAATACATCTAACAACTCATAAACCAAGTATATTAAAAATTTGTTAGTCTTATTAGTACACCACTTTGAGGATGACCTTTGTTAGATTGCGACCTAGAAACAAACCTACCAAAGGTTGATCGTTTTTGGCTAAGGAAGAAGAGACGAGTAAAATCCAATGCTGGTGTCACCAAGGCTAGAGTGCTATGCGATCCCCTCAAATATTTTAACAGTTTTAAAAATGCCTCTAAATCGTGGTTTTCAGTACAAAATCAAAAAACCCCTACTACAATCATAATAACTCATACCAACTTAACAAATATATATATAAATTATAACTTATAATATATATATATATATATATATAATATATAGATAACTATATATATTCAAGATACAATTAAGATTCGTTCCAACAAGAGGAGGCTTTTGAAGGCATAATAATTTCACAATAGAAAAACGAAGACACTCACAAAAACCCAAATGCATTGTCATCCTATTTTTCAAGTCGTTAAAATTCCATAATCTTATTTTTAAAGTCCAAACACAATCCTTATCATATACTTCTCTTTTTCAAAAATTCACTCAAAAATATCATATTTTTGGTATATGATATTTTAAAGTTACTTTCACACACTACTATCATATACTTCTATTTTTTCAAAAGTTAACTCAAGAATATCATATATACAATGTATATGATATTTTAAAGTTACTTTTACCCCCTACTTATCATATACTTCTCTTTTTCAAAGGTTCACTCCAGAATATCATATATTTTGTATATGATATTTTAACGTTACTTTTAGGTCACTCCATTAACATCTCATCTACTTAATAACTAGTTTGCATAGATAATAACTAGCTAACTGTTTTCATAAAACAATATTCCTAAATCAATATATATCAAACATGTCTATTTCAATCAGTTTCAAAATATTTTGAGTTAAATTTGATTTGAGCCTAGGTCTTAACATACAGTCACCAAATGTCTCTCTTCACATTTGTTGTTTATTGATATGATTGGAAAAGTCCAAGAACATCCCTATCTGTGGGAACCATGTTCATCCAATGTCATGAATGTGTCAATGGTGTCGTTTATGTGACCCCGTTATATCGTATGGTTCAAGCATGAAGCGATAAAATAATTTCGTGTCTATGAAGCAATGTCAAACTTTTCAAATATTTTCTTACAAACTTCTCCAAACACAGTGTGCGTTAAACGCACGAAGAGCATATACATATATTGTTTACTATTTTTAATAAGATGTTTTTATAATTAATAAATAATTAGTTGTTTACAATTATTTGATAAAGTTGTTACTATCCAAACACAAAACACAATCATGAGAGTGTATCATAATTACATATATTTATATTAATAATTGCTTAGACACATTTTAAGTTTCTTGATCTATTACTGGAGATTTAATTCTCATTCCTGATTTTAAAAATAGATTGCACCTTAAGAAATATGTTCTTTTTATTGCTTAATATATTAGAGTTAAAATAAGATTCTAGACTAAATTTAAGTTATTAATATTATTAACCTAGTCTATATATATATTTATATTATTTTTATTGTTATGCTTAATTATGACTATTCAAATGTTTACATAACATTTAATATAAAATAACATAAAAGCATAAGTACCTTACAACATCTCTTCCATACTAGGTTGGAGAGTGTCTCTAAGTGCAATAATGAAAAACATATTCTTTACACTGAGAAATGGAAATATTAAAATGATGGGAGAAAGAAATACAAAATGAAGAAAAGAATTTTAGAACGAATCAAGTAAAAACTATAGAAAAATGATCTATAAGTAAAAATGTTGTTGATAATAAATGAGTTGTAATGAAAATTATTGTTGAACATTTTTAAATAAAACTTGTGTGTTAATACTATTATGACTTTTTAATTAGACTTTTTAAATATAAATTGTTTATCTCTTTATTTTCATGAAAATTAAAATAGAGTTGTACATTCATCGGTAACCTTGTTATGAAAACAGATAGGATTAATATTTTTTCACAATTTACACATGTGTAACTTTTTGATTACTTATTCGATTTCCCTTTATTGGTTATTAAATAGAATCTTCATTATTACATAAATTAATTTCTAATAAAGGAATAAGAAGTTACATAACATAACATCCACTATTATAGCATATTATCATAAATATCCTAATGTAATCTTGCATCATTTCCATGATTTTTTTAACTAGGTTAGTTAATCACATACTTGGTAATCTAAATGGCATGTTCTGCAATAAATCAACATCATCAAAATGGCACCTGTTATCCTCCACAATATCCCAGGGTTGAGAAAGGAGATCGAAGGAGGTAACCTTAGACCACTTAGGGTTTAACAACTAGCCCTGCCAAACTAGATAGGGCTCTTTCTATGAGGTCACAACCAAATATGACTGGAGTGGAAAAATATATCAGGCTACTTATTAGAGCACTAGGGTTTTGAAATTTATAGTTTTGTTGGATCAAGAGTGAAAATCAGGGAACTAGGTCAACAGATCAAATGTTTCAATTGTAAGAAATATAAAGGAGCAGGGTAGGTATGCATTTGTGATACTTTGGGGTTTTGTCGATGTAGTGTAGAGTGGAAAAGAAAATATCAAAATGAGCATGGCAAGCATGAATTCATTTATCAGAAGATAGCTAACATAAACATGAAATTCCTAGCAAAATAGAGCTTTGACTTAAGAATTCCATTAAAAACACTTAGGAAAATCACTGAAAATCATAGACATGAAAATAAGATGAATTTATCATTCATATAAAACTATAACAGAGAGAAAACATTATCACAAACTCAACACAAGAATTCCTGAATAATAGCTGCAACTGTCCTTTGATTTTCTGTAAAAAGTGATGAAGTACAAGCTCCAAGAGTTCTACTCACTGATGTCCAACCATGAGTTTGACTGAAAATAGATACATATAGACAACAAAACCATCTTCCCCTCACTCAAGGGTCGAAATCCTCAGTATAGAATTAGTTTACACAAATTTCTCCAACAAATTCTAATGATTAGGGAGGTCAAAACAAACTCCCAAATTGGCCTTAAACTGATTCATTTTACCATGAACACCTTTACAAGAATTAATCTAGTCTTTTCTTACCCTATCAAGCATAATTACATCAAGAAAACTCGAAACTAGCTGAGCAAACTGAGAAAAGTGACTTCCAGGAAAAAATGTAGTGAAACTGGCAAAAACGTAGCATGCTTGCAGAAAACATAGCGTGTTGCTTTCAAGTGACTTTTTGAGGGGTTATCATGCTCCAAATAAGGATTTTGATGGCTCATTGGAAATATTTGGATGTCTAGTTATCATTTGACACATAAAACAAGTCATTTGGACACTCCATGCTAGAGAAAATTGCAGTTTCCCAAGACTACTCCTAGAAAAGAAACAAAAATGCAGCGCCATCATGTAGGGAACTTTTGGCTTGCTTCCTGACTCCAAATGAAGATCTGAAGGTACCATTGTAAATATTAGGATGTCTAGTTGTCAATATGGTACTTAAGAATGAAAAATGGCCTCTTCAAGACTGAGCAAAATGCATTCTCCCAAGGTCACTCCAGAAATGTAACAACTCTCCTGTAGCAACTCTAGTTTGGGAATTTCTCCCAAAAAATATCACCTGTGTAAAAAAGGAAGGAGTTTTTTGTCCCTTTGTATATGATTGACTAAAACCTCTTTCATATTTGTAAAATTCATCTCCATTTGTTTAGAAACATACTTTGAAGAAAACATGTCCCTATGTGTAGCAAATGATTTGTCTCTTGGAATGATTTCTTAAGAAATGGTGGAGACTTGATGCTATGTGCTGAAATGGGATCATACATGGAAATTTTCCCTCCTTTATAATTCCTCTGATAAGTGGGTGTGGTATCTTCATCCATTATGTAACCCTAGCTCACTAGGATAAGGAATTAGGGTTTAGTGCCACAAACAGGGGATTTAGGGCAGTTTTAGGAATGAAGGGAGATGAAGAGGTTAGGGGGCTTCTTATACTTCTTGGAAAATTTAGGGGAGTAGGTATATATGTTAGGGAGTGTAGGGAAGTGAAATTTTACGGAATGAGTGAGGGGAAAGGGTGAAAAAGTGGAAAAAACAGTCATAGTCTAGGAAATTATCAAAAGCGTAGCAATAGGATAGGGTTTGTGGGAAAGTAAAGGAAATGAGGGTAATGGGAATGGGAAAAGCTTAGGGGAGGATTTAGGAGGTATCTAGATGTGATGGGAGTCTTAGGGAAGTGAAAAATCACATAGGGAGTGTATGTATAGGTGGTAGGAATTTAAACATAGTCCTATCCCTAATTTCTGCTAAAAACGCAACGTGAGGACTAGTGTTAGCTCTAGGAGTCAGGTAATGAGGTGAGTAGGGGTAAGGAAGGATAGTGGAAATATTTTTTAGTGTGGGGAAAGGGTAAAATGAGTAGGGAACTAGGTTTTTCTGTTTGCAAACTAAACAAGAGTGCTAAACCACAAAAATGTAGTGTGAACCCTATAGAGGGTTCCCCACTGAAATGTGAAACAACTGATGAAAGGCGATACTGAGAGGATTTGAATTACTTGTAAGAATGATGATAGAAACCTTGTTTTCAAAAGAAAACCTTGGAAGGTACCCCTTTGCTCCCAAAATTGAAAAACACAACGAATTGCACAAAACACAGCGTGGCTGCCAAAAACGCAATGTGGAAGAGAAAAATTGTCGTTGAGTGTGCAGTTCAATACTGAAATGACTTGGATGGAATCCAATGATAATTTGGAGCTCAAGACAACTGAAATGAGTGATAGGAATGTTTGAATGATCCTTTATAAACTCAAAATCATTTTTTTGGCATATGTCATGGCATGACATCATACTTCATCTTAAGACCAAATATGATGTGATTGCGATAATATATTTATGAACTGAAAATTTACCTTTACCTTTATTTCATTTGATTCCTAAGATGCTAACTCCCTTTATATGAGGACTCAAGATAATTGACAGGGCTCTTTTTTCTTAAATTTGACATAGTGATGGAAAAACAGGTGAAGACCTAGACCAAAACTCATATGAAGACATTTAATTGATCCATCATCAAAACCACTTGAAAAAATACATGAACCTGATGAATGATGATAACTATGAATACTGAAGGAAGCAACATTGACCTAGACACACTAACCAATTATCAAATTTTTATTTGAAGACCTACTGAAACCATAAAAAATTGACCTAAGACCCTAACAATTTTTTTTTTTGAAAGATCATATTTGATCACTAGTGACTGACATGATTGATAAACACTAACAACACCAAAATAAATAACATCATTAGACACCGATATATCCTACAAACCCCATAAGGTGAAAACTAGCAAACTTTTAATTTGATTATTAAATGCTCATGAGGGTGTTCACCCCTTATTCAATGGCTTTTAAGGGAGTCCATCCTTTAACCATTGTCAAAAAATATTATAAAGAAATATCATTTAAGTACAACATTTCTACTTAGAAGATATTACAATCATCATGATATCATTTACTCACAAATTCACAATCTTTATGTCTTTGTGGTCTGGATGTTCCCATTAGTGGACCATCCAACAACTAACACTCCTTAATCTGCATGGACCATTAGTTCTTCAACTGCCACAATGTTAAATATAATCTATCCTTTGCATTTAAGTCACCATTATCTCCTTCCATTGTTTTCGTAAACAAAGTTTGATATCATGATTAGATAAGGTATTAATCAGGCAATAACCAATCTTTATTAATATTTCTTCAACATCTATTCATGTTTAAAATATCACAACATGCTCCTTTTAACAACATTGCACATGCATTAATTATGCACATATAACTATAAATGCATATCTATAAATCTATAGCACATCAATTACTATTCCACCCATACAAGATCACGTTCTTTTCCAAAGGAAAACAAATACAATTGTCCATATTCTCTTAAAGAATACTAGCATATTATTTTTCATCTTCTAGCATGTAATTATATAAATTTATTCAAAAGAAAAAATACTACCTGTATTATTTGCATGCATCTACAACAACTTTATCCAAAATGACTCAGCCTATCAGCCATATCATGTGAACTAATGTTACCTTTCATGAAAATAATTTTTCTTCTTGCACATGCAAATACACTTTCTCCTATCATAAAGCATTCTTTCCAAGAAGTAAAATGTTATATGCATGCAATATATAATTGTTCATTTCAAGAAGTCAAACATAGTAGTTGTTCTTCTTGTGTATATAACTATATAAATTATATTCAAAGAATCTAGCCCCTCGACTATTACTTTTGGTGCATGAAAATACTTAATAGATAGTTAACACAATGGTTATTGTTCGTATACAAGAAAATGCATACATTTTCTTTTTTTCCAAAAGAGTCTTTTTGAAAAGAAAACTAAAAAAACTCTTGTATGTAAACACATAATTTTTCGAGATTAAAGCTAACATAATCTTATTTTGCAAATTCATAATTTTTCTCAAAAACTTAAATACAATAACTTATTTCTACACATATAAACACTTGTTCTTCTCCTACAAACACTAACACAATAGATAATATTTTATGTAAACAACACATGTTTTTTCCCTAGAACTTAACAAAATAGTTGTTGATTTATGTGTGAATAGGCACATGTCCCTTTTAAGAATCTATATAAAGGTAGTCACATATTCTTTTCAATAAGTCTAACACAAAAAACCATTCTTTCCATGCATGTAAAACACATGTTCTTTCTCAAAAAATCAAATGCATATTAAATATTATTTTATGTATATGTAAATACATATTCCTCTAACAAATTAGTCATTCTTTTTGCGCATATTTTTTTTCAAGCAATTCCAGTATAATAGTTGTATATTTCATGCATTTCAGGAGATCAAATCAATATTTCTTTCTTTCATGCATGCAAATAACATCTTTCATTTCAATTAATCAAACAATTTTCTTTACTTATCTTTGTATGCACCCTTTTCAAAATAATGGAAATTTTCTTTTATTTTAAATGTAAAAAGATTGGAATGAGAATTATTCTTCTAAGAATAATGATAAGAATACTTGTCTCTTGAACATAATATCTATGGAAACGATAATTCACAAACCAACATGATACCATGTGTGACAAACACATTTCTTTCCAAGAGACTAACACAATAATTATTCTTTATCCCGCATGCAATTATATATTTTATTTGCAAGAAAGTCTATCATTATTAACTATTTTTTATGCATGCAACACTTATCTCTTTCTCAAGAAATCTAAAAATAACCACATATTCCTCTTCAAGGAATTTAGGACCATGGTCATTATTCTTACATGCAAATACAAGTTTCTTTCCAAAATATTAACCACCACTACCCATTATATTATATATATTATATATATTATATAATATATATATAATATATATATAATATATATAGATATATATATATATATATCCTAGGAAACTAGTACGTTACTATGGAAATTTGTGCATGGAAATTCATCTTCTTTCCAGAAGGCTAATGCAACATGCTACTAGTTTTTTGTAGGCAATTATATATTCTTTCCAAAAGAAAGCTAGCACAAATCTTGCATGCAAATACATGATCTTATTCCAAAAGAAATAACAGAATAACTATGATAGTTATTCTTCTTGCATGTACAATATAATTCTTTTCAAATGAAAGTTAATAATAACTATTATTTCCGTGTGAGTATATAGCACATGCTCTTCCTCAAGAAACTAATGTACTAACTAGTATATGTGTGCATATAAGAACATCTTCTTTCATCAAGAAAAATATTATAACAAATTTTTCTTTCATCTATATATAATATATATATATATATATATATATATATATAGATATCGTTTCCAAGAACCTAGTCTATGGGAGCCATGCAAATATTAATAGCATACATCTAGATAACTCTTTCATATAATTTTTATGCACTCTTTTCCATTAAAAATAGCATGGTTTCTTTATCTTTCTACATGAAAAATTCATATGCATCCCTTTCTTCAGATAATTCCATGACCTATTTACCATTTATATACATGGTTTACATGAAATTTTATAAATTTAGTAGAATAATTGCATATTCTTATCCAAAGGAAGACTAGCCCAATCATGGGTATCTTTGTGCATATATAACATTTGCAACATATATGCATATTCTTTTTCAATAAAAATTGAAAAATATTGGAAAATATAATTATCTTTATTGAATAGCTTGACATGAGATTTTTCTCCCTACACATAATATCCCAAATAGTTGTTGAGTTGTGTGCAAATTTGACCTGCTCTCACACATACACTGCTGAATATGGCGATAAGAAGCAACATATTCTCCATGTTGGATAAGTCTAATACATGCATAAAAATTCTGAGCATGAGAAGTACAAATATTGCATTCTTAAAGAAAGATCATGTCATCCTTGAGAAAGCATGTATGATTCTGGTGGCATGCATGGTGATGTCAGTTGGTGCTACAAAGATAAGGGATGATACTTTAGAGTTTTATGGTATAGTCGGTGATGACATGTAATTAGAGTGACATTGGTGCACTTTTTCTCCACCATTCCAAAATATGTTTTGGGATGATACTTTGTAGACTTCAACATGATAATATTAGTGCCACACTCAAACACTAGCAACAACCATCGTCCACTTCGGTTTTATCGTGTTATGTCCAAAAATAAATCTTGATGGGATGGAATTATAACTTCATATTTGATATGTGACCCATCACAAAACTGTCTATAGTCTCTCCTCAATAGGGAGAACGAAGATTATTTTCAACCACCCACCATAATTCCCGAGAATGATAATTCCCTTGTTCTTAGAATTTGACTGTTGAGATTTTAAGGTGTGTAAAGCATTTAAAATATAACTATGGAAGTGGTTCCCGAACATAGAAAGCATACCCATCCCACAATTTCTCCCACACCACCCAATTCTCATCAACCGTCTCCACTAAGAAACCATGAAATAAAAATGAATGGTTACAACCGACCCAAACCCTAGCAGGTTCTTTGCACCAATTGTTTCTTTAAACTTGTAAGATCAATATTTCCCGCCATGAACGTCAATACGTTGGTGTAGGGGTATTATATATAACCCACCCCCCCCCCCCCCCCCCTTGGAAAGAGAACACCATCCTTGGTGTTCATCTCTCACTCATAATTTAACTTTTCTCATGATATAACAATCTAAACAACCCAAAAGGGGATCCTTCCCTTTTAAAATGAAGGATTATATTTCCAAGAAATACCAACAAGAAAAAATTATAATGTTTTATCCATAGTCATCACCATTTACAACTACAAAATAATCAATTGTTATTGCAAACAGCTTAGCCATTATTCAATTTCACACAAACAAAAGTAAAATCTCTATACAAAATTATTGTTACTTTCTAATTACTCTTGGAAATCATGGTCATGTAGCACAATAATTTTAAATATAGGTGGGTTATCAACTATGGCAAGCACTCTAAGAGTGGGTTTTTAGCTCAACAACGAGCACCTTCGGTAGATTCATAGCCTCCATGGAAAGCACCCTCTGGCGTATGAGAAACAAATCATATTAGTCACAACATTTTCAATAAAAATGAAATACATTTAACTATCTATTATTCATGCAATGTGAAGTGATATTTTAACCACATTACTTCCGTAAGTACCTAGAGATCACTAACCCTCTAATCATCAAAATGATAAATAAATACACCAAGTGCATACTGTCTTAGCCCCTTCTAAAACATTCACAAGAATAGTATTACAATAAAGGAATTACACTTCCAGTAATTCCTTTCTGAGCACTATGCTCCTTTCATGTCAAGACGTACATAAAATTCTTACACGATCATATAGAGAATTCATTTTTAACACAACACATAATTGATTAGTTAATTTTTTCAATTATGAGAATCACATCGGAAAAAGAATGCTCCTCCCAACCAATGGGATATGTTTTCCACAACTAGTTTGAGCCATTTTCAATTCTGGATAGTTCTCTGACAAAGACCATACTAGGTCTAGTATAGGATTCCTCTTGGCAGTGACCTGCCTATTCCTCTAATAGTGTCATGTCCTAAGGAATTTAGAGCGCAATAACTCACAGGGATCCACTATTATTTCTCTCTCCCTAGTGTTTTTTGGAAATTAATGTATTTCTCTCCCATAATAACTCCAATCAAATCCAAATTCATGGAATTTATCTCCAGCCAATTATGTCTGGCCTTATGGAATTTATCTCTAGTCATTTTCAATTACTTCCTGGAATGTGAAATTCTCTTTTATCACATTTCCCATTGTAATATACATAAATTACTACATGCACGTTATCATTAAAGCAAAATAAACATTTATGTACATCATGCATTGATACTTGACCCTCAACATGGGTTCCACAATATGTAAAATTAAAATTGATAGGATTGCATTACTAACATCTGATATCATACATGTGTTATTCATTTCAAATTTTCACATAATTATCAACATGCATCCAATACCAATCTTGCATATAGTAATGTTAAACATTACACCTTCTCATATGTTGTTTAAATTCACATTGCAACATTTCGCGTTTCACACGTTCTTATGTTGCCATTAAGTTATCCCTACTTAATCCCATCAACAACATTAGTTAATTATTTTTAATAAAACCATACCTTCTACAAAATATTGTTGTACATAAGGGATTTTGTCAATACATTCAGAATTCAATTTGCATGCATCAATGTTCTCAATAATTCAACATGTAGAAAGGTATTCATCCAGTTACTTTTGATTAACCCCTTTCATGCATCAAATGTAAGCATACCATATAAGAATATATTTTCCAGATGTTATATCCAAGGAGACTTAAAACAAAGATTTCAAAAATTTGTTTTCTAAAACAACAATTAAGCGATCAATACTTTAATCATTAACATTCCCATAGTTTCTAACTCATGCAACATATCATTTCATTTATGCATATGCATTTCATGAACAATCATTAATGCATACTAGTTAACATCACCATCTAATCATCAATTCATAAGGTTGTGAGGTTTAAAAAACAAGGTAATCAACATCGATTGATTACTATTATCATTAAGTTTATAGGGCCATCAAATCAATCAATTTAATGACACTATTGTATCATAATAAAAGTTATTTATCACATTCAAGAACTTATAGTCATAGGTATGCATGGCTAGACTAGTATTCACTTTTGCAATCATTAGAATTTTCTTTGCGTTTTTATAAAAGCTTAAAGATAATTCTCTTCATTCAAAGGCACCGATTTATCATCAATGTGTAATTGTCAATAACTGTTAGGGTAATAATCCAAAGATTTTCAATTTCCATAGTGTAATGTTTCCAACAGAACAAGACATGAAGTAATTACCATAATCACTTGTTTAAAATTTGCAGCTATCTTTAATCAAACTGATTCATGGATGCAAGTTTTAATAATTATTCATGCAATACTAACTAATCAATGCTACAAGAAATCATGACAACACTGAATAATATTTTATCCATTGTAGTCATTGTTTATCTTTACCATCTAAAGGGGTTCTTTTAATGTATTTTAAACATTCTATTTTCCTTTTCAAGGATAATCCCCATCTTTTGTTCCACACAGAACACTATATGAATTCATTCTTTATATGCAATGTATTATAACTTTAGTCATGTACATTAAATATATCATAAATCTTGTCACATATGCAAACGTTGGTATTCCATTCCCATTTCCACTACCGAGTGGTCACGATTTTTCATATGTGCAACAAGGGTTTTATTTTCCCTTATCAAGATTCAAATATCATGAGCACAATTTTACAACATATTCTATTACTTATTACTCTTCAATAGTTATAAACATGCATCATGCATCTCATGTCAAAATTAGTCTACTGCGTATATAAGTATGTAGTTTGTTAGAATCATACCTGAGCTTATGCCGAATAGCTTCATACCTCTACTCCTTTTCCGCTCAATGATTCCCAAAATATGTTAGTGCCACAACCTTTAGCTCTAATACCACTTGTAACATCCGCTAGTAAAACTTGCATGAAGACAAACAAGATTTATTTTTTTACAACATTTACACATGTAACTTTTTTGAATTACTTATTCCATTTTACTTTATTGGCTATTACATAGAATCTACATCATTATAAAAAGTAATTTTAATAAAGGAATAAGAAGTTATATAACATAACATCCACTATTATAGCATATTACCATAAACATCTTGATGTAACCTTGCATCATTTCCATGATTCTTTCAACTAGGTTAGTTAATCACATACTTGGTAATGTAAATGACGCATTATGTAAGGAATAAACATAATCAAAATGGCACCATAGGAAATCACATCGTTCGACACCGATATACCCTAGAAACCCCATAGGTTGAAAACCAACAAACATTTAAATTTATTATCAAATGCTTGTGAGGGTGTTCATCCCTCACTCAATGGCTTTTAAGGGAGTCCATCCCTTAAACATTGTCAAATAATCTTAGAAACAAATATAATTTAAGTACAACATTTCTAGATCTATTACAATCATTATGATATCGTTTACCCACAAATTCACAATCTTTATGTCTTTGTGGCCTGGTTGTTCCCATTAGTGAGTCATCTAGTAGCTAGAACTCCTCAATTTGCATGGAACATTAATTCTTCATCTGACACAATGTTAAATATGATCTATCCTTTGCATAAGTCACCATTATCTCCTTTTATTGTTCTTATAAAAAAAAATTGATATCATGATTAGATCAAGTATTAATAAACTAATAATCAATCTTTATTGATGATTCTACAACATCTATTCATGTGCAAAATATCGTGACATGCTCCCTTTAACAACACTACAATTGCATTAATTATACACATATAGCTATGAAAGCATGTCTATAAATATATACCACATTAATTACTATTCCCCTCGTACAAGCCCACATTCTTTTCCAAAGGAAGACCAATACAATTGTCCATATTCTTTTAAAGAATACTAACATCTTAGTTTTCATCTTCTTGCATGTATTTATATAAACTTATTCAAAATAAAAATGACTACTTGTAATATATACATGCATCTACAACGACTTTATCTAAAAGGACCCAGCCCATCAGCCAATATCATGTTAACACATGTTACCTTTCATGAAAATATTTTTTCTTCTTACACATGCAAATACATTTTATCCTATTATAAAGCATTATTTTCAAGAAGTCAAATGATATATGCATGCAATTTATATTTTTTGTTTCTAAGAAGTCAAACATAGTAGATATTCTTCCTGTGTATACAATTATATAAACTTTATTCAAAGAACCTAGCCCCTCGACCATTACTTTTGGTGCATGCAAATACGTAAAAGAAAACTAACACAATGGTTATTGTTCCTATGCAAGCAAATATATATATATATATTATATATTATATATTATATATATATATATATATTATATATATAGTATATAATATATATATATATATAATATATATTATATATATATATATATTATATATATATAAGCCTTTCCCAAAAAGAAATTCTAACACAATCTTGTATGTTTACACATAATCTTTGAAGATGAAATCTAACATAATTTTATTTTTAAAATTCATAATCTTTCTCAAAAACTTAATTACAATAGTTATTATTTATGAACATATAATGTTAGGTCCCTATAATACTAATGTATTCCCTTATTATTATTGTCATTGTAACTCCATATTGTTATTTTTGTGCCCATATTGGTATTATTTTTCCCCATAGAATTCCACTATTTTTATTGTTGTGCCCTTACATTATTATTGTTATGTCTGCTCTAATTATATTGTGACCCCTTAGACTCCTATATATAGAAGGAGGTCTTGTCATTTGTATCATCCAAGAATTTTTTATTTGTGTAATGTAAATGAGGTTTCCCCCTCTAATAGGCTACTTTTTAATTTGTTTATCTATCTCATTCTTCTATTTTGCGAGTTGGTTGCATAACAATTGGTATCAGAGCTTTGGATTCTAGGGTTTCGCTGCTTCAAATAGGTCATCTTGGAATTTTCGCTATAACTTATTTTCTAAGACACTTAAGAAGCTACAATTAAAACCCATTTGAGCCACAATATTGATGAACCTCAAGACTAAATTTCAGAACTTGTCTTGCTACATTTTTGGAGATATGAACAGATGAAGTCAGGGTTTTTGCAGGCTCACAAATTCGAT
This sequence comes from Pinus taeda, assembly GCA_000404065.3. Taxonomy (NCBI): domain Eukaryota; kingdom Viridiplantae; phylum Streptophyta; class Pinopsida; order Pinales; family Pinaceae; genus Pinus; species Pinus taeda. The sequence continues at coordinate 81,248 of APFE031371934.1, read as the reverse complement.
CTCAAACAGGTCACCTTGGGAAAATCTTTATAAATTTTTATTTGCACATCAGATTGAAATTTCATAAAGCATTTCAAAAAGAGGATGAACTGTAGGTTTTTTTGTATCGTTTTTAGGTTTGAAGGTTGAAACAGTGACACGTGGCACTTCATACCATTTCACTCTACTGAACCAATCTATAATCAGGTCATTGTGGGAGATTTGACACAAATATTTCTTGGAGAATCCAATCTAGATCAGACTTGTGGGGTCAGAAAGAGGAGACAAAGGGATATCATAGGACAAATTTTTAGACCTTGGATATTTGAATTACAGATATACAATAGATTCAATATCGAGCTCCTACAAAGAGAAAAAAGGTATGTAGTATTTTTAAAATTTTTACATAAGTTTGGTTTGAAAAATTTGTTTGAAGTGATTAAAATGGCACAGTGAACCATGTTGACCATTAATTGATGCCCCGAATTAAAATGGAAAAACCTAGTAAGAAACATAAAATATTTAGCATGACTCATGACGAATATGAAGAAATGCAACATGATATATCAAAATTACGAGACCAAGTGCAACAAATTTCACTCTCACAAAAAGTAACATAAGCTAATATGGATGGTTTAAAGAAAGGCGTGGAACCTAAGATGGATGGTGTGGAAGCTAACATGGATGGTTTAGAATTAATCATTGAAAATTTGAAGAACGACATGGAAGGTTTGAAAGGTGGTTTGGCAAAGTTGCTACAAGAAATTCTTCCTAATGGCGAAAAGGTAGTAGAGGAAACTCATCATGAGAACAAAAGAAATTTTAGTCATGATTTCATAGAGTCTAACATTAGATTGAAGACCCACCATTTTCTAAAGATCTATATGAGGAAGTTTGATGGAAAGGATCTCATAACATGGATACTAGAAATGGAGCAATATTTTGATCTCCATAACATGCAAAACACACAAAAGGTACACATTGCGACTTTATATTTGGAACCCAATCCATTTGTATGGTATCGATGGCTTTTCTCTCATAAACAAATTTTCACTTGGGAATTTTTTACTGAAGAAATGATAGCACATTATGAGGATACAAAAAGAAACAGTCTTTTTAGCCAATTGATAAATATCAAACAAAAGGGTTCAATGGTGGAGCACATTGAGGACTTCCAAAAATTGAATATAAGGGTAAAATATATCCAGAGGAGCATATGATTGATGTTTTCATAGGGACTTTAAATTATAACATCCAACATGAGGTTTGCCTTTGGGAACCTGATTCATTGGAGAAGGCATTCACGTTACAAGAAAATTTGAAAGCAAATTGGCAACAAGGAAGCTACCAATCACAACATAAAGATGGAAGTGTTTTTCATAACCTTGGACAACCTATAAGGTTGACACCACAACAATTGGAAGAAAAAAGAGAAAAAGGGCTTTGTTACGATTGTGATAGAAAATACACTAAAGGTCATAAGTGTGTTGAGAAGAAATTATTTTACATAGATTGTGAAGAGGAATAAGAAAAGGAATAAGAAACATAAAAGGAAGAGGATACACACTAGGAACAAACCCTAGAGAAAGAAGAAATGAATATGACCATATATTGTAATGGATTGGCTGGAATTACCACTCAAACTATCAAGATAGAAGGACATATAGAGAAGAAAAAGGTAATAGTGTTGATTTATTTTGGTAGTACCCATAATTTATTCATTGTAAGATAGCGAAGGAATTGAATTGCTTCCTATATCTAGCACTAGAGTGTCAAGTGATGGTTTCAAATAGAGCAACCATAACTTGCTATAGAAAGTGCCATAATATCAAGATATCCATGTGAGAATATGTGTTGAATAGTCCAATGCTTTCCATTCCAATGGGTGGTGCTGATGTTGTACTAGGAGTCCAAAGGCTACAATATTTGGGTATGTTAGCTTTTAATTTTCAAGAACTTTTCTTGAATTTTTTTTAGAAGGAAAGGAAGTTGAATTAAGGGGTATCGCAGGGAAACTGGGAAAGGTAATCATCTCTAACGACATGAAAAATCTTCTAAAGAAAGAAGAACATGGCGTAATTTCACAATTATGTTCGCTAGAGCTTCCCACATCGAAATCATCTATTTCTCCATATCTCCAAAAAGTATTCAACAATAATTCCAAGGTATTTGTGACTCCCAAATGCTTCCCACCTATTTGTGATCATGATCATGCTATTCATTTGATTCCAGGAAGTGTTCCTCCAAGCATCATGCCTTATAGATATCCCTATGCCCAAAAGAGTGAAATTGAATGTATGGTTATAGAAAT